>VWPU01019960.1:0-11480 GCA_013398955.1 Callaeas wilsoni
CAGGGACAGGGACAGGGACTGAGCGATCCCCCGGCAGCAGGAGGGGCTCTGTCCGTGCCTCGGGCGGGCCCGGCGTTCCAGCGGCCGGTGGTGGTGACGGTCGGAACGGCCCCCGGGGCGAGGAGCCGCTCGGGCCCGCGGCCGGCGCGGGTGCAGGTGCGGGACTCCGGCCGCTCCCGGTTCCAGCCGCTCCCGGGCGTGTCGAGCCTCCCGCGCCCCGTGCGGGCCGCCCCGATAATCCGCCGGTTCCGGGAACGCGGCGTTCGGTGCGGGTTTCTGTCACAGGCTCGGTGCAGGGTTCGCCGCTGACATCGCCGAGGGAGCGGCTGCGGCAGGAAACGGGTGCGCGACCAGGCACAGAGAAGCTGGTTCGTATCTAAACAGTTCACGAATGGCCAAAAATTATCGGCTCCCTAACCGAGCAGGCACTTATCCCAGGAAACGTGCCCTGGCAGAGGTCATTTTATTTACACTTCATATTTCCCAGTTTGCAGCACACAGAGAAAAAAAAATAATTCTCAGTGTCAAAAGGTTGTTTTCTCAATAATGGTCTTATGCAATAAATTACGGCCTTTCTACTGCTTTTACCCTTTACTTAATTGCTCTTGCTTCTGAAAGCAGTTAATGATGACATTACAACATTACACCGGGTCAGACTGGTGCTGGCCTTGGCTGGCCAGGTTTCTTTAGCCAACCCTTGGGTTAATTTGGCTGTGCCAATTATCTTCTCTTTAATAATATCAGTTCGAATTAAAATATAAAGAATCCTGCAAGATCTTTCAGACTCTATAATTCATACCAGCGTTTAAATTTATGATACTTTATGAGGTGATGGGACAAAATTTATTTACTAACCAACATTTAGTGAGATATGTGAGCAGAATTCAAATTACTCCAAACGAGCCAATGCAAAGGATTAGGTATAAATTATTAATTTTCAAAGAGTTTCCTGTCTTATCTGTAGCTGTAGCTGTGCCGAGGTCCGGGGTCCTGTTGCACCATTATACATGTGGTGTGTAGTAGGGGTTGCAGTCTAGGTCAAAAGTAGGTGCAGGTAGCTTTTCTCATTAAATGGCAGCGACAGTTCAGTGCTTGTGGAAGTGAATTATTCACAGGCGTCTTTGAGTTCTGTTTTTAAAAGCAGGATTCCTGCATGTAATGGAAAACCAGAGTTACTGAGAGCAGCTAGCACCCACCCAAATCTGCTTTGGAGAGAAATGGCCCGAGCTCACCAAATGGATGGTCAGAGTCTTCAAGCTGTTGGATGTCCAAGCAGTAAACTCAGCAGTCTTAAGGCTCCCGGCTGAAGGAACGGAAGGAGCCCAGCAAAAGACTGCATTGTGTGAGCATCACTGCATCACCTCAATTTAGTCTTATTTTTTTTAATGAGAAAGACAACGTTCTATTTGAAATACAGATACAAATGTTTCCTCTAGGACATGTTTCTGTTCATGGCTGTCCTTGTGTATAGGCAGACCTTTGAATCCTTATACAAAGCCGATGTTAATGTTTCCAAACTCTGGAGATAAGATAATGGTTGTTTCTTTAACAACATGTTTTCCCTGCAGGAACAGAGCCTATGGCTGAAACTGGCTGATGGGTTGGTTTTGGCTGTGTTAAACTACAATCAGCTTACTGGAGTCTCTGAAGGTTTTTCTGCCCTCTCTTTGCATGTAACTTAGGCAACACATGGACTAAAATTCCTGACCTCAGGATAAATATTTGTGCACCTGGAGTTAGGTCCTCAGCAGAGGCTTCTTCCATAGCATGGTGCTGAGCAAAGGCTGGAGGCAGCCACTGGGAAAAACTGGGCACAAGCTGTGTCTGACCGGGGTACCACGTTCTGGGCTTCTTGGGAATCCTCTTCTAAAGGCAACTCCCAGTCAGGTGGAAGAGGGGAAAAAGGAAAAATGTCAGAATATTTGAATCATTCAGTGCTGTAAGAGTAAATCTTTTTGTTGGATAATTTATCTTCCACCTATCCTACAAAAAGACAAGAGAATAAAGTAATGCTTATTTATTTTTAATATTTCAGTATCCCATGTATAAATATACAGTCATTCTGAGAAACAGCAGCCTGCAGGCTCTAGAAACAGGTATCTACAGTCAGGAGCTGATTTTGAAAAGAATTACTTTAATCTTTTGGAATATGTGAGGGAGACATTTAAATGCCTTTAAAAGCAATGCTTGAGCAGGCTGTAAAATAATAGGTAATATTTCTCTCCCAGAGCTACTGTGAGGCTCAGTTCATTTCTCTGTAATGCCCTCATCAGAATTTCACAGCTCAGGGCAGTTTAAAGCCTCTACTTTGGTGAGAAAAGAACATTACATGAGCTTTGGGGTTCCACATGGTTTTCACAAATCCAATTGCTGTCAGATCCTGGGGAAGACTTGAGAGCTGCAGGACAGCCCTGCTTGCAATTTTATGCTGAGAAGCTTTAAGAGGAATGAGGCAGCAGCTGAGCCTGAACGTGTGAATCTTGGCAAACAAGGGTTTGCATGTGTGAGAAGAGCTTTACTGTTGGTTTGTTTGGTTGTTACCAGCGAAACATTAAATGCAATGGAAAGAGGCTTAGCATGGAGGAAACACAAACAAGGCTCCAGCCCACCCAGAGTGTACAGAGCCCAACAAGGACTGGCAACGCTGGGGCTTCCCAGTGCTTCAGCTGGCTCTGATGGAGGGGAGTGTGAGCTTCCTGAAAGCCACATTCTTTCCACAGCACTTGTGGGCCCATCTTCTGCTTGTCCAACACCCCAGGGATAGTGTTCTCACCACCTCCCAAATTCTTTCTCTGCCAATGGCTTCACTGCTGTCTTTGGATCTGAATTACCTAACTTGCAAATTGCCCATCCTGTCCTCCACCCCATCACTTCTCCCCACACTGATCCCAGCCCCTGTGCCTGGCTCCTTGCTGGTGCGAAGGGGAACAGCCTGGTCATACTCTCCCAGGGAGCCTCCCCAGCCAGCTCCCCAAGCCTGGCTCCAACTCTGCTTCTCTGTTTCTAAAATCCCCCTGGGAACTGCAGAAATTCTGAGCTCTTGTTGCTTTCTGTGCTAAAGCACATTATTCTGGGGTTTGGGGTTTTTTTTATTGCTGCTTCATTTTTAAAGCTGAGCTGAGGATAGATCACAGAATCACAGAATCATTAAGGTTGGAAAAGATACCCAAGATTATCAAGTCCAACCTTTGACTGATCATCACCTTGTCAGCTAGACCAGAGCATTCATAACTCCTCAACTACAAAAGCAGGCAGGTCTCAAATCCAGCTGTAAAACAAAATATCCAAAAGAATGGTGGAGAGAAACAACATTTAAAAAATTACAGGAATTTTGTTCTAATTTGCCCTTGCGATCTTCCTATTTCCCCTTCTCTTTTTTTTTTTAAAAAAATTTATTTAAGGCTTCTAGACTGCCAAGTATCTGTGGAGAAACAGCTCTACGCAACTGCTCACGTCAAGTCCTTGCGCTCAGAGAAGACGCATTTCCAGAGCCAGAGGAGGATCCAACTTCCACCCATCTCCAGCACAGCCTCTCGTGGCTGCCAGGAGCTCAGGTGATTCCCAGGACAGGCTAAAGCAAGGCCAGCAAGGTGTGCAGAGGCACAGCCTGTCCAGGTGTGGTGGTGCTGCCAAGGTGACACCCAGAGGCAGAGCTGTTCCCAGGGAAGGTGCTTTGCCAGGCAGCCTGGGTCGGGCATTTCAGTGCTGGAAATTTGCGCTGGTTTCTCTCAGACCTGCAAAACATTCTGGATGGTTCTCACACGGGTTTGTGTCTCCCTGACGCTAAATCCAGACTGGGGGAATGGCCAGAGCACACCTGCGGCGATGCCACCCATCACTGGGGAAGGCGGAGTCCCTGCGCCACCCAGAACAGCCACGTGCCTGCTGCCAAAGTCACAGCAAGGTTGTACGAGCTGGTGTCTGTATTTCAGTGTACCTGGCAAACGCACAAAACTCTAAAAGCCTGCAATCTGATCTGCACATGGTGGAGAAGTCAATACTCCTCCCTCCGCCGAGACCTTGGCGAGTTAGGATATTCTGGCTGAGTGCTGGAGCACTCCAGAGTGCAGCTGTGGCAAAATCCAAGGCTGGGGGAGGTTGGGGGGTACACTGGCACCAAGGCTGCAGTTTGTCTGTGCAGGTATTGCACCACAGGGCCTTGACAATAACGTCAGATGCTACAGACAATTTTCTGTCAATCAGGAAAAGCAAAGTGCAAAATAAACAGTGTGTCCTGACCTTTCAGCTGCCAAATCATTCACCTATTTTAAATCTACAAGTAAATTTAGTTCTGACATTACAGAACAGCTGAAGATACGTGTTTAAATCAGGCGCATACACTGCAAGTTTTCCACATGCGCAGGAGCATTAACACCAGCAGCAGCACCGTCCTGCTCCTGCCTGGAAAGATGCTACACTGATGGACCTAATTTAAATGGTTAGTTAAGGGAAAAGAGCATTGACTATAGACTAGAACAGCAGCCTTCAGATCCACAAGTCCAAACCAACTGTCAGGAGGTCCATAATGTTTTTTTGGGGGGCAGAAGGAGAACATATGGTCAGGTCGTCTCTGGTGATCTTACTGCCCCTTGTCTTCACAGGGAAAGTCAGAAAAATTAATCTGAATTAATGACACCTGTGACTTGAAAGTTACACGAGTGAGTTGTGTTACTCAGCGTTAAAGTGGCCTTCATTTGATTTAGCTTTCTTTATTTTCCAAGTAAAGTACACTAAATCAGATTAATGCCACTTAATTCTGAATATGAATCTGCATAGGTCTTAATAGAATTTAACTAATCTACTTTAAAATATAATTCAGCTCAGGTTTCCTGAGTGTCCCCTTCAAGGAAAGACTCACATCAATAGATTTAATGGGAATTGTTCCTCGATTGTGCTGGCATGAGATCAAAACATCACTATCATAAAAATAGCCACTTCTTGCTCAGATGTCTTTGTTCTGAGAGCATTAACACCCGACCCAGAGCTGAATGTGTACCTGCTGAAATGGAATCAGAAATGGCAGCATGACGTGCTGCTTAGTTACAAAAGAGGGATAAAACACTGACTTCGGTTTCTCCAGCTGAGATGGAGAACGGGCATTTCCATGTTCTGAAGGTGTAAACAGTATGCATTGTTTTCATAAGGCTGATATAATATAGGCTGTTGTGCAGTTGTAGACATTGTAATTTCAAACCTGAATGTTCTAGAACCTTTATTTACATGAACTTCACGGAGCTGTGGGGAACTGCTGTCTCTGTGACAGTAACTTGTAACCTTCCACTGAGCAGTAGCATCCTCGTGGCCCATATCTGCACATCTTCTTTTTCCAGCTGAGCTTTGCTGAGGAGGCTGGGCTTAAACAATGAGAACATGAAGGTGCAGTCACACCCTGGAACAAACAAGAGCCCAGCTTTGAAAGCAAACACAGGATTGGTGCTTTCCCAGGTTAAAGAACTGCCTCTGACAGAGCACTCAGTGCCTGTCCAGTCACACAGAATGGTCAATCCTTCCCTGCTCTCCCTACAGCCATACACCAGTGGCAGCTCCATCGTGGCCCCTTTCTCCAACAGATCCCGATCCAGCCTCCAAAGCCAAATGTTCTCAGTGCCTCCACAACTGGATTCTTGTTCTGGACTTCACATTCTCCTTTAGCACTTTAGGAGGAAGATCTCAGCACAGAGATATATTAAATAACATCTCACTCTGCTAATCATTCAAGTGGCTAAATAAGGAACCTGTGCTCCTTAGGATATCTGTTAGAGGCAATGAAAAGGGACAGGTTCCAAAGAGCACTCTCAGTGGCAGTACTGGAGAGCAGAGCAGCCTCTTAGCTCAGACATGCCAGGTAGGTGTCTCGTGAGGCACTGAGAATATTCTGTTCACCTTCCCTGTGTATTTTCACGACCCTGATGCACAATCCAGTCTCCAAACCTGCCCAGCTGCCCTGACCCTTCCGTCCAGCTCCCACAGCCATCCCCTATTGCCACCTTCTGCAAACAGCATCACACTGAGCAGGGTAGCATCTGGCTCCAGGTGACCTTGGGGTTTTCTCAGAGTGCCATTAAATCTTTCAATTAAATATTGCTCAGTAATCTATCCAGCAATAATTCCTGAGTCAACATTTCAAGTGCTGATGGATAATGTAATATGTTTTTCACATAAATCCAATGAGATATACTAAGGAGTCTGATATGTACATGCAGAGTCTGTGCTGGAATAAAAAGTAAACCAAACACGTCTAAGCTTTCAGAACATCAAATCCAGATTCCAGACAATATTAAAACCTTCCAGATTTGAGTGAGACTCACCAGTCAGTGCTGCCTTCCACTGCATTTAGACAGAGAATTAATCTTGATATTCAAAGCCTTCCAAAACCTGCATGTTTTAAAAATAGCAAAATTTATTTCTTTTGAAGTATGGGCTTGTTACAGCTATTTAGGAACCTCTCACTGAAGTCAGATGGATCTTGAACCTCCCCTGGGGATGGTTTAGATGTCAGTGTTCATCCATTAACAGACTGGAAACTGTCCAGGGCAATATTGCAAGAAAACACACCATGTCCAGGCTTTCTTCTGGTTTCTTCCTCTGTTAAACAAGACTCTCTGAGCAATTCTCTACAAATAAATCCAAGGTTAAATATGATAAATACGGCAAGGAATGCCGAGAAATTCAAATGGGTATTAGCAATGCATCCTGCTCGTTGCACAACGGGGTATTTCTCTCTAGTCAGAAGGGGAGCACAGAGTAAAAACACTTGGGCAGTGAGAACCTCATCTTGCCCCAATTCCATCCTTTATTCCTGCTCCTTGTCACTGGCAATAAGTGTGCAAAGGTCTTCATCAACACAATGCCACCTGCTGAGTGTGTAACCCCAATTCCACGCAGACACAGAGTTCAGGCAAAGGCTTATGAGACCCACACAGGTTTAATGTTGCCCTTCACTGGATATTCTTTTGTATAAGAAACAACCAAGCTCTCGTACGCAAGCAGGCAGCTGAAGGAGGAACAGCCACCCTAAAAAGGCAAAAGAGAAAATCTGGAAGAGAAGCTGGTGCATTCAAGGTTTCTGCCAGCTGAAAAACACTGGCTTGGAAGATGCAGGGAGGAGAGCAGTGCTTGGAGTGACAGGGAGCTCCCAGCTCCTACGGGAGCAGCCTTCTCTCCAAACCAGGCAGAACCAGATGGACTCCACAAGAATGACCTTGAGAAAAATAAAGTGCTTCTGGATAAGTGCTGGCTAAAAGGATTGAAATTGCATGCAGAGAAAGAGAATATTGTCTGATTCCTCTGATTTTAGAGGCAACAGAATTTTGTACTTTCTTTGTAAATAAAAGGACAGCATCAAAGTACCTGAGTGATCAATTTTCCCTGCTATTAGAAACAATCTGCTGGGGCACAAAACCTTTTAAGTGCTTTGGTCAAAGACGGGACATAAAAGCTCCATTCATTTCCTCACAGAAAGGCAGCAACTTCATCCCTTTGACTGAAAGTGCACAGAGCTTGAAAAGCCAAGGATGCATGAAGGGGACATGTGCTGGGGACATGATGATGCTGACACTCCTCTGCCCTCAGCCTCATCTTTCACTGACAGAAGTACAAAGCAGGTGTAAAGCAGCTTTGTGATTTGTGCTTTGTGAAAAGCAGCAAGTGATTTTGGACCAGTGAAATGACTCTAGAAGACACAGCAATGAGGAGCACACAGCCCTCTCCATGTTTGTATGCAACGAAGAAAACACAGATGTGACCTTTGTCAGCAGTCAGTGCACTCATTAGTGTGTCAGAGATAATAACGCTTACACATGAAAATCTGACCTACATATGCTACAAAAGAGGAAAAGGCAACAATTTACTGAAGTCTCTATTATACTGTTAATGATTGTAAGCTGAAAAACTAGACCATAATGCAGGAAACTTGTAATTAAAAAGCATCAATTATCGTTTTCTCCTTGCAGGGGACATCAATCAGGATCGCTTTCCACAGTCCCATTGGGAATACAGATAGACATGTAGGGCTGTGTGATTCATTCTAGAGCAGTCAGAAAGGAAGCGACTCAGTGGGAAAAGATCAGCTCCAAGAAAAAACAAAAGGAAAAGGAAATGATAGTTAAAGACACCCCTTTCAGTGTTTCTTGTCTGACAAAGCACAGGTGTGTGTCAGGTTGTTTCTAACAGACGCCCTTGCCTCCCTCCAGCCATGACTAAACGGGATTTCCGCAGTGTACACAATGTTCTGAGGCTCCAGGGCTGAGCCAGCTAATACCTTCAGTCATGCTGAACATACCATCCTTCTGCAGACATCTACTGGTCCCTTAGCTCCCTGGGAGGAACGTGGATCTCTTTTCAGAGGGCTGCAAATTTCCCCTCTCTGCTGCCTGAAGGTCCCTGACTCCCAGCCAGGGTGGACAGCTCATCTGGAGGCTGTTTCAGGCTCAGCATTCACAGGTGGAACCAGTTTTTCAACAGTGCCAATGTGTGCTGTAAGCCCATTTAGAGTGGCTCTTGCAGCCCCGAGGAAGTGCCTAGAAAATGTGATCCATCACTTTGTATGCAAGGACTGCACTCAGACACCCTTGGCTTTCTGTGCTTCCAGTTCTGCCATGGATCACGCTGCAGAATCACAGCTCATCTCCAGCCACCCCTGAGCTTCTGCCTCCTAACAGCTACTGCAGCTCTCAGCATTCCTAATAAGAATGATCTTTAAAACTCCTGTTCCTTTAACCAGCATGAAGTTGAAACAGAAATATTAAAAAAACCTCAAACAGTAATAAAATCAAACCTAAGCTTTGCATTATGGGAGACTGTGAGATTTTCATCATGCTTTAACTAATTTAAAATTATTCAAAAGCAATCTATATTTCCTATTGACAATCTCATGTTAATTTAATAACCTATGTGGCTGTAATTTTCATTAATTGACTCACACTCTGACCGCATCTTAATAGACTTGACAATTTTTTCTCCTATTACACTCCCACAGCCTATTATCAAGCAAGGATGCCAAGTTCACCCCTTCCAGTAATACCATGATTCAGCCCACTTAAGACAAAGCTCTCATCTTTGTCCCATCTTTGTCAACATCTCTGTCCCCTCTGCTCCTGGGACAGACCAGCAGCCCTCTTTATCACTGCCTTGGAAGCAGTGATAGGAGGCAGAGAGTTTCCAAGGCTGGCTGGAGCTTGAACCACTTCAGAAGGTCCCACTGCGAGACAGGCTGGGAGGGTGGTGAGAGCCCCAGGGAGCTCAGGAGTTTGGCTCGGGTTAATTCCATGAGGACAGCACTCACTCAGGGCTCTGAGCAACACAAGTTCTCAGGAAAGACTCTTCTGCCCTTGTAGTGCTGTCTCATTGATTTGCAAAGTGAAACTGTGTCAGTCACAGTGGAGACGTGGCTCTGCCTGTAGTTAAAAAATGAATAAACAACAAGGCAGTGCAGAGGATTTAAAGCCAAGCTCTCCCAAGCTGAGAGTGCTTTGTGGAAACAGGTGATTCCAGCAGTCACTGCTCCTCTCCAAGCACTCAACAGGGCTTGGATTTTGCCAGCTGAATAACAGTGTAGTAGGATGTTTTCTTTTGAAGCACACATTCCCAGGCTGGTGCATCACACAGGCCCCTTGGTGCCTCAGGACTCCACATCCCCACCCAGAACTGGGATCCCACTGGGAGCAGCAGAAACCTGGGTCAATGGTGCCATTACCTGCAACTGGGCTTCTTGTTAACATATATATTTTCTGCTTCTCCTAGTGGTCACCTGACAATGATATACACAGGAATGTTTGGGACAAGCCACCTCCACAGCGCTGGTTCTGTCAGAGACATTCCCCAGAGCATCACCAACACCACGAAGTGTGGAGCTGTTAAGGTGACTGGAGTGATGAGTTGTTTCTTCCAAACCTTCCACAGTCTGGAGGATTTCTCTCCACCAGCCCTTCTCATTCCCCTCTTTCCTTTCATCTTCTTTTAACTTTCTTTCTTCACTGTAATGAGCCTTCATTCCAAGATCTCCCGAATAAAACATTAAAACAAAAAGACAACTATAGGAAAATCAGGGCAGTAAGCAGAGGACAATGAACTGTCACTTCTGGTTTTCGTTCAGTGAAAAAAATGTTATATTTTTTGTCATTGCCCCAAAGGAGACCCCAATTTCATCTCCCACTCTTACACTTTCAGGATTACACAGAAATATATTCTTAATCTACTCATGTCAGAGCCAGAATCCATCTTTACTGTAAGTAACAGTTTAGTTGTGGAATTTCTCCTCAAACAATACCTGTTGGATCTGAATTCCTCTTAAGCATGGGAATGTGATCCAAACAGTGTGAGGTCCATTTCTAACAATGACCATTAGAGCTTCACACACAGTCCAGATCCAGGTTCATCCAGGGAGGCAGAGCCTGAGAGCCTTTGCAGTGACAGCCTTGCCCTTTGCTGCTTTGTGCTCAACCTTTCATTTCAGCTTCATGCTGTTATTCTGTCATCAGCCTTTGCAGTGACTCCCTCCCCGAGGAAACTGATTTCTTTTGCTGTTACATTTAAAATTTAACTACAGTGATTATTTCCTGCAATGGTGAGAATTTTTTCAACCTTCCCACTCAGCATGTTTGTGGCTGGTGAGAAAATAAATTACCTATATAAATATAAATGCTCACATTTAGCTCAAACCTCCCATGCAAGCTACATTCTCATGACTGCTCAACTCTCTAATGGGAGAACCTGTGATTTAGAGTGGAACATTTCAAAGCATGAAGGCAATAAACCCCACTTTTTGTGATTCCTTAGACATGTCAAATTGCTTATTACCTCCCAAACAACTGCAGAAGTGATGTTTATTCTGCTTTCACCTATTCAGAAAGGCCTTGAAATTCTAAACAACAAAATGTGCTAGCATTTAAAATCTGTACTGATACTTTATTGCATTCAGTTTGATTTCTAGTTTAATTGGTGGGGGTTTTTCTTCCATTTGATATCTCTGTTTTTCTCAAACTTTGTTTCTTTTCCCCGTGCCTGCCCTCTCTTTGCACGAGATGGGCTGCACTCAGTCTGACAGCATCACCTCCCCTGCCCCCAAAAGCTGGGGCTCAAGACAGCTCAATGGTGAACTGCAGTACGAAGAACTTGAACCGAACCAAGCAGATGGAACACCACCGCAGAAAAGTAAATAAATGCTGAGGTTTTTGAGGAACTGCTCAAAGCAGTGCCCCAGCATTCACAAACAATTCACTACCCTGTCGGACAGGGGGAGAAGCCACGGTGGGCAGGTTTACAGTGCATTTAGGACACTGTTCTTTAAGAGCGGCGGAGGTCGGGAAGAGGCGGGCTAGCGCCGCGGGAACAAAAAATTCCCCCGGCTCAATTTATTGTTCGATGGAAAAGCGCCGGGACGGGGCCCGGCGCGGCGCTGTCCCCCTGCAGTGCCCCCGGAGGCCAGCAGGGGTCAGCCCGGCACCGGCCGCGGGCACCGGGCGGCGGCGGCCGCGCCCCGC
>VWPU01019961.1:0-16358 GCA_013398955.1 Callaeas wilsoni
GCTCCGGAGGAGCTCGGCGGGGCTGGGAGCTCTCCCAGCGCTCACGACCGGCGGCGGCACCGCCGCGCCCGACTCCGCCCGGGACGCCGAAACTTTTGCCGGCGGCGTGCCGCCGGTCCCCGGCGGGCATCCATCCCTCCGCGGCGGGACAGCCTCCCCGGAGCTCAGCCCCTCGTCCCACCGGCACGGGCCGGCCCGGCCGCTCCTCTCCCGCTTCCGCCTACCTTCCTCCCGCCGCCGCCGCTCTCCCGGCCGGAGGGAAGGGGCTCCGCAGCCGCCCCGCCGCGCTGCCGTCCCCGCTGCTCCGCTGCCTCCTGCGGGAGAGCAGCTCCCTCGGCTCCCCGCTCCTCTGCCGCTCGCCTGGGTTGCATCACCCCCCTTTTATAGCCGAGCGGGCAGCGCTGGTATTTACTCTGGCGGCGAGTCCCTGGCTGATGTCATGCTATTAATAGCCTCTCCGAAAGAGAGGGAGGAGGGAAGCGGGCCCGTGGCGGTGATGCAAGGCTTCCCCGCCGGCACGGCACGGCTCGGCACCGCACGGCACGGAGCGACACCGCCGCGCCCAGCCGGGCCGGGCAGCATCCCTCGGCACCCCGGCAGACCCCTTCTTCTTCCCTCTTCACCACTCTCCCTTTTTTTTATTTGTTTGGTTTTTTTTGGTTTTTGTTGTTGTTGTTGTTGTTGTTTTTTTTCTTTTTTTTTTCTGTTAAGACTCCGAGAGTTTCTTTCTCCGGGCCATTTTGCTTCTGACAATAAATCAAAACTCCTCCTCCCCGCTACTTTAGATGACAGCTAAAAGTTCATTTCGCATAAAGAAGAAGGCTTCGGCTTTTACTCTGAGGAGGAAAGACCCGTTTACTGAAAATACAGAGAGCTAAAAATAATACGGTTTGGGGTTTTTGTTTGTTTTGTTAGGGTATTTTTTTAAACTTTTCTTAAAACACAGCAGCACGCTATTTCCTTATGATCTCATGAAAAAATAGGGAGTTCCTACAGCAGAGAGGGAAATACGGTTTTGGCTGTGGTAAAGGGGTTTTTGTTTAGTTCTTTTTTTTCCCTCTGGTTCGTTAACAGACAGAAATTACCTTCTAACAGCCTTCAAAGTGCTAGAAAACAAGATGTTATAAAAAAAACCAACCCAACAAAACACCAAAAAAAGGTTAACCCCGAGGGAGGCACAGAAAGGTTACAAAGACAGATGCATGGGATTATCTAGTACAATAATATTTCATATATAATACATGCAAACTTGTTACAATACATGCAAACTTGTTACTATATTCATATATAATACATGCAAACTTGTTATTGATAAGTATCTGTACTTGGCGTGGAAAGACTAGGACATTTCATGCTTGAGGATATTGTAACTAAACCAACACAAACTGTATATATTCATATATAAAATGTATATACCAATCAAGTGCTCCAAATTGTTGATTAATTTTATAATGTTCAATATGTCAGTCTTGATAATAGGTAATATGGCTTGAGTGGTATATTCTGGGATATTTTAATTACTTGGAGCGTTTTGTCAAGGATATAGATTTCTAACAGTAGTTTGAAAGTCCCTCTGTATCTCCCCTCTGTGTGCATGTGGTTGCCTGGATGTATATGTGTGTGTGTGTTTATATCTACATATCTATATATCTATATAACTATATATATCTATATATCTGTACAGATTGGCCACACAGACAGGAGTAGTAAACTGAGCTTTTTTTAATGTCCCAGTACCAGAAATTTTGCAAAATTAACACTCCCATTTTGCATTTAGCTGCCTGCTCTTGAAAGAAAAATACTACAGTGCTGGGGAAGGGAAGGAGTCTGGAGTAGTGACGTTGGCTTCCCTCCTGTGGAAGGTGCAGTCGCGCCCTGTTCTCTGCAAACAATGAAGTGCACTTTGTGGGGGCAGGAGTGAACTCCTCTGACCTACCTGGCAGCTCTCCATTTACAGCTCCTATGAGCTGCAAGCTTTTCTTTTTCACTCATCTATAGATAAATCATTCTTAGCTCTAGCAAAACATATTTATTGCTGTATGTTTATTAATCTAGGTAGATCAGTGACAAGTATATTGCCAGGCAAGAACTTTGCTCTTCACAAGAGTCTAGAGCAAGCTTTTTATTTCACCTTGGTGCAGCCTAAGAAGTTCTTTTTACTTCAGAGGCATAATTTTATAATTCATGCTGTGTTTAAGGACAGCTGGCATCATTTTTCTCAAGCCTAGAAGAAAAAAAATTTCCTCTCAAGCAGAAGCCTAATGTGGAAAATTTCTTCCCAAAAGATAGTTGGTTGGAAAATTTTAAGCACTAAGTTACTGTGGAAATGTGTTAGCAACATTGGGTTTAGTGGCCAAGAACAGGTGCCTGCTGTAATTATGACAGAAATTTAGCAACTGTCTGTCCTTATTTAAGTAGCTGTATCGGAAGTGAAAATGTATTTAGAGTATATTCAGCTAAGCAGAGCAGTGTTGCAGAATAAAAAAGAAAAAAAGCAGCTCCCTCCTTCCACGTGGGTAGAAGTACCTTGGAAATCCAAGTGTCATTATCCAGTTGTGGATGGTCACTGACGTCTACTTGTTTGCTACACAATGCTGGTACCATTATTGCCCACGAGCTGCAGCCAGCACTAAAAACTGACAGCAAACCAGTTGTGTTCATTCTTGAACTTCTCCTGAAGTGAGCCAGCTCCTCCCTGCAAAGCAAACAGAGAAACTGTTCCTGTGCGCATTTGAGACTAGGCCACTGAAACATGTCCTGGCTTGAAATTCTTCAGTGAAAAAAAGAAAACGAAACCACAATGAAAAATAAGCCCAGCTCCACTGTGTCGTATAGGTTTTATCCTGATCCCTTTTGAAACCAAAGTGAAGTTAATCTCAGTAAAGACATAGGTTCACACCCCAGTTAAAAAAAAATTAAAATTCATAATTAAGACTAGCAGGAAGTTAAGTAACACCCAGTACAGCCACCAGATGCTCTGATGTTCTTGCCAGTTTAATTTCCCATCTCATAAAAATATCTTTCATTTGCCTCTCCCTGAACATTTTCCAATCCATTTCTCTCTTTCGTCACAAACTGCAGGGGACAGTTCCCCTGAAACTGTCATTTTTTTTGACAGAGGTAACATCCATGTTCCTTATTTCTGTTTTCCCTTAAGGCAGGTACAGCAGCTCATCACCCAGACCAATGCGTGCTGGGTTCTTTCCTGTCTGCAGAGAAATCAGGCTGAATACCACCCCACGGTGCGGTCCTTGCAGCCCTCCAGGAGTCTCCAGTGTGGAGAAAAGAATTCTTTCCTTTACCTCTTTCTGACTAACTCCTGCCTCCACATCCCTTGACACTACTTCACACACTGTGGATACTTCATTAAAACTAAAATATAGCTATCCCATTACTAAAAAGAGCTACAGACACCATCATACAGAGGAACAGACTCTCCATGTCACAGCAGAAGCTTTCTCCTGTCCTAACATTTATGCCACTGCAAGACGTCAGTCAGAGCAACACAAAGAAAATCTCCATGTTCCATCTAGATCCTATGTTGGTTTCTGGTCACACAGTTCCATTAAATCTGTTCAGTCTGATGAAAATATAATGAGATGTAAATAAATCAAATGTGTAGTGATAACTGCATGAGTAAAACCTGCCTCTCTGTGTGTTTTGTGGTTTGAACTGTTTTAAGTTTTGAGATTACTGTAACCCTGACAAGACAAATTTTTCCCTGAACAGCACATAGAAGAGAAAGAGGTTTCCATAATTCAGACTTATCATGTGGTAAAATCAGCACAGAATCCAGTTTTCTGACTCTGCCTGAAATATTATTCCCTATTTCTGTGATGGAAACTAACTTTCATCATAATTTTTGCTGTGTGGTACATTCAGGTCTGAATCTATGTGGTAAGACTCCCCTGTTCACCAAAACATGCACTAATTTTGAGATAATTTTCCCACCTGACTGGACTAACGCCAGGGTTGAAACTTGGGACTAGTTTTTACAGCATGTAGGTTGCTACTGCTTGAACTATGGGAGCAATCAGCAGCAGAAGTAGCATCAGCCATCTCCACTCAGCCCAGAGTTTTTCAGCAGCTCTCTGGGGACTCTTTGGGCATCTGTGGGCTACTTCCAAGAGTTTCTCCAAAAAGTGAATAAAAAACCTCCAAACCTACAGTAGCAAGGACAAAATTCACTGTGGAAGGGTTGCATCTCTATGGACCTAAAAGGTCCAAAAATGGAAAGGAATTAAAAACCACAGGGTTAGAGGACTGACTCTCACAGAGACTGTATGGGAAACCCTGCCACTCTCTTACATTTAATACCACACAAGCAGATGAGTATATGTTTTGTAGAGGGAAATAAGTGCACTGTTTTAACTGCTTTTATTCTTTAACACTGAAGATAAAATTAATTTGCTCCTTGTTTTTCTCTCCTCAGCTTACCTTTCTTTCCTTACTGCCTTTCCCCATCACAGTCCCTCTAAATCCATTTACTCTTCATTTATTCTCTCCTTTTAAAATCCCATTCCCCACTCTCTTTTGCTTTGTTTCCGTAATTCACCTTTCCCATTTCTTTAAAACAGCAGCTTCTCCTTTTCTTTTGCCACTTCCCTGTTTCTACTTTTCTCACTTCTCTCTTTTCCCTCCCTGTATCCTTGGATTTCATCATCCCCCTTTTTTCTGTTCCTTTTTTCCCAGCAATTTTTCTCCCATTGGTCCTTCTGGTTCTGCCTGGAAGCTTCCTAAATTTAAATTACTCACTTGCAATTTCTCTTTTGCTTTCTGTCATTTTCCTTTTTGTTTCTCTCTTAATGAGATGGAGGCACTGATAACAAAATTACCACTGGGTGCAACACGTATATTTCATGACCAGATTGTGGTGCACAGTGTTACCACGAATTTTAGTGCAACTTTACCAAATTAAAGTTCCAGAAGGTTGTCATGCATTGTTATAGACAGTGTTTCAGAAGTGTGGAGTGGAGGGGCAAGTTATACAAACATCACTTCTCTCTAGCTGAGAGACAGCCCTGCCACTGGCCCAGTCAAGCATATCTTTAGTTCCCTTTTGCTGAAGATTTTCAAGGCTTTTTTTTTATCAGATGGACTTTGTGCACCAGCCTAGAAGCAGGCCAAGCACAATAGCCTGCAATTAAAGTTTCTTATCTCTTTGGATACATCCAGGTAATAAACAACAAGAAAAATAGATCCCATTTAGAATCACATCTTAAATCAGACTGAATAAAGTAAACCCACTGCTTTCACTGAACAAGCAAAATGATAGGTCAGGTATATTAACTGCCCTCAGACAAGTGTAAATTATATCTCAAAGTGCTTTTATAGTCCCATCCACTTAATGGCAAGAAAACTACTTGTTCACAGATCCTGCCCTTCATCTCCCTCTCCCCTTCCTTTCCACCTTGCAAAAGCATCGCAGATTTTGTTCGAGATCAGTTACAGGCTCATTCTGAACTTCATCGATGTCTTCGCACGTAAAAAAATGATCACTAATGAAAGTACTAAGACTTGATCCAACTGTTATTGACGTCAATCAAAAGATTCCCACTGACTTCAATGAGAGATAAATTTAGCCCCCAGGGACTATGAAAAATCAGCATTTAGTCACACCGGTTCTCAGCATACAAAACTCTCCTCTTGAAATAACGTGGAAGAAAGGCCAGGAATTACTTGCTGAAGGTGTATGCTTCCCTCGGGCGGACTAATGTAATTATGATTTGTGTCCTTGTTGTCCTCCAGGTGAACATCAAGGATGAGAGGAAGCAAGAGACAGAATATATCTATTTTTACTGTGCTAAGTTACAAATATTTTGGACACATTATGGAATTAATCATACTGCTACACACAAATACAAACACACACACACAAATAGCCCCCATAAAATTCAGCAGTTCCCGTTGATTGCCTTTGGAACTGTGCATATATATATAAAGAATACTCTGGAATTTAATATAATTTATGATACTTTAAACTTTAATATAATTATGATATTATTATCATTTATGATACTTTAAACAGCTCTTCTCTTCTGTCTGGTAAATATGTAAATTACAATTTGTCATAATAATTACAAATGCACATTTCTAATTATTAAACACTGATTCCTACATAAATACCATTTCAAATAAAATCACTGTATGGCACAGGTTGCAACCTAGAGAAGATTAAAACAAGGCTGCCACTGCAGCTTTCACTGTGCTTATCATTTGTCCTCTCACCTACTTCACATGTGCCTTGCCATGAAAGGAGCACATGAATGATCATAATGTTCATTCAGCCTCTTATCTTCCTTGGTTTATTTTTTCTGGCTTTGACTGTACAATAACTTGCCCAGATAATGAGAACAAAGTGTAAATAAAATGAAACTCATAGAGCTGCATGCAGCTTTAAAATGAGACTGCCTTGACTGCAATCACAAAAGCATTGACTGAGCCTAAATCCTGATTGCTCTGTGGGCACATGAGGCTGCTGCTGAGGCAACCTCAGCGAGGGGGGAAGATGCAGGGTGTCACTACACCCACCTGGGCTTCCCAAGCGACCTCAGTCCCGTGGGGAATGCTATTCATGGCGGGGTACGGTCCATCTTCTCTGCACCGATTCTTAGAAGCAGAATGGTTATGAGAGAGAAAAGCAGACTGAAGGATGCCCCTTGTCCAGGGCATGTCCTCACCACAGGGCTGAAAATTCAGGCACCATCTGGTTTACTGTCTAATCGGCTCGATACTTCAGGATAGGCCAGCTTGAGTGAGAGACATCGAGAGTAAGACTCCCCAAACGGCACAGACCATCAGCGGGTGGTTTGATCATTTCTCCTCAGAAAGTGGAGGCTCGAGTTTCACCCCACTCAGCCAGATGTGAGAACCTAACCCAGGTCTTTCTCTCCAGACCAAGTGTTCTCGCCGATGGGGTTTTATTAAAAGACCAGCTCAAGCCGTAGCCCAAGTTTAGAAGGGAAGTTTGGGGCCATGAATGTCCTGATCACGGCAACACTCAACACTACATTGCAGGTTAGGTGGTTAAGTGCAAAAGACAGGAATTTATTTTCACCATGCACAGCCTCCTTCTGTGGAGCTGGGCTTTAGTCCTACACTGGAAATAATATCTGGATGAGGATAGGTGGGAAATGAGAGGGCTCCTTATTCACCATCCTTGTGAGTTCTGATAACCTGATGATCTTCCTTTTGTTCTGTTTCCCAGTCCACTGAAATGGATAATATTTTATGGTTTAGGGTAAAGCAGCTGAGATTCCCAAATGGAAATAATGGATAAGGCTGCTGTATTTTATTTTCATGTCTAATTTTAATTAGCACTCTAATGGGCCTTTTTTTGCTGGATGCTTTCTTGATTCATTATTATCTCTTCTTACGATTGAATGTCTGTGTGGCAGTAGTATTTAGCAGCCCCAGTAAAGATTCTGGGTGTGTTTTTATTATATATACAAGAGTTTTATTATGTATGCAAAAGTTTTATACTGAGCTCTAAAAATGATGACAATATTTCAACTGCCAAATAGTAGCCCAGATTCAGCACAGCAATTAAATACATGGCTAAATATTCTCTGTCCAAAAGCCTTGCCTAACTTAAGACTTGCTATTAACGAAGATCTCGTTTATTATTTCTTGTTTCTGTGGAACTGTATTTCTTCTAACACATTTGGGATGAGAGCACCTGGACAGGTATTATATTATGGTCTCCTGTCAGAAAGACAAGACATTTTCTTAAATGTATGGGCTGATTGATTAATTAATTGCAGATATTTGAAGAAGAATAATTACTGTTATTTTTCAAAAAACCCACAAATGTTTAGAATTTTGGTAGATCCTGAATTATTTCCCACAAAGGGAAAGTGTAGTTCAGTACTATTTAAATTTATTGGGTTTTTTTTTCTTCAGAAATCAAAGCTGATCAAAGGAAAACATGCTCTACCATCCCATTTTGAAGAGATGTTTTGGAGGGGAAGGTAATTTCCTTGTTAGTGAAGAACTATTTCTTGCCCTTGCATAAGCCAAGATGTTCTACGTGGTATCAGAAAAAATGTCAGATAAATCATCAGCTTCGTGGCTGGAGCAGAAAGTACAGATATGATAGAGTACCCAAAACAAGCCATGAATTCCCCATAGATATAAATTGGCATAACTCATTTAATTTCATCACCCAAAGATTTGAATTGGGATGGTCTACCTCGATATTTTTTGTGGATGATTTGTTTTGTAATTAAAGTATCTGTATGAAGTGGAGAAAACATATAACCTAGCAGGAAACACTTAAATTCACCAGGTCTTTTTTTACAGATGATTTGTACTTTGTTCAAAAGTGGATGTTTAGGCTCCAAAATCTTCTCAAAAATTCCCTTAGTAGTCTGTGCAATCTCTTGAACTCAGGCTGTAAACCAGCCACGTGTTACGCAGCAAGTGCTTGCAGGGAGAAAAGGCTCTCGCTGCAAGTGTGAGGTGCACACTTTTCTTTGCAGAGTGGGGGCATTAAACTTGGACTCAAGTTGCTGGGGGTTGGTTTACAATTATTAAAGGTCACTATAATTGTAATACAATAATATAAATTATGTTATGTTATATTATGTTATAAATAATGTAATGTAAAATATAAATTCATTTTTCCATAAATGTTCCTTATACTTAAAATATTCACGCAGATATCTAAGCATTTATAGGTTTCATCACCAACTTGAATATATGTTCAAACAGCTGCCCTTTTCCTATTTCAAAATGCCTGTTGTACATATTTTTACAAACAAATAAGGTGCTGTAAAAGCAGCATTCCTGGCCACAGTCCTGCTCCTCAGGATGTCCCAGAACACTGATGCAGCTTCTGCCCCATCATGGGTGTTCCTACCACAGGGAATGGGTAGGACAGACCTCTAATGGACCTGCCCTCTAAACTCATTCCTGTGTAACAGAGGGACTTCAGCATCCTTTGGTTTCCTGACAAAATCTGTTCATTGAGTCTCACTTATTCGTGAATGTGCCTGCCCTCTTACAAAACCCAGGGGTTTGTGATCACCCTTCTTCTGCTACGCTAGCCAAGATCCGTCCGTGTCTCTCGCAGGACCTGCTGCGTGTCTCCCAGAGCGCAGCAGGAGGCTTGTTGGGTGAAGTTCAGCAGACACAGGAGATGAGACAAAATGAGCTAATAGTCCCCAACTTTTATCATCATGGTGACTGTTTAGCACCATGATTGCCTACCAGCATAGTCATCACCTATTTTCCAAATCCCCTCTTTTGTCAATAGAGTTTTTGCCCTCAACTCCCAATTTAAATTCATTTTGTCCCCAGTTCCCTTTTCACTTCCTTATGTGAATTCTCGGACTCCAGCTCAGCTGCAGTTCACCTGCACTAATGAAAAGAGGTGAGCTTTGAGTCCAAGCTCTCAAAGACCTTTGGCCTAACATCCATATGCACGTATGTGATAAGACATCTAAATATCCTGCAGAGTAGGAGACATAAGCATTTTCTCTTGGCTATCTTTCCTTCTACTATGGCCTGGACTATTTTAGACTTTACATGTATACCTTATTCTCACTGTGATCTGTGAGGCCACATTTCCATCGATGTAAGCATGAAATCAGTGGCAGGGTTAGAGCAAGCCCTAATTATATTACAGTTTAATAGGGAAACAGATCATGTCAAGTGGGAGGTCAGCAGCATATTTTTGGAGCACGTCTCAAAGTTCATCCAGTACACATCCTTTCCTTATACTGGAATATTTATAGTTTGTTTGTTTTACACTGGAAATTTTCCTCCTGTAAGCTTCCCCTGAGAGACTCCTCCTCCTCCTCCTTTTCAAGCTCTCCTGTGATAGAATAGAATGGAAGCTTTAGAATGGACAAGCTGCAGTAACCCAAGGCAAGCAAATCCCAAGCTCCCTTATACAAAACCTCTTCCCAGGGCTATCAAACACCCTGGCACCTAGATCCCATATGTGCTGCAATGAGCAACCTTCATGTTCCTATGCACTCAAATTTTCATTTCTGCGTGCGTGCTCAAATATATCTGCTACCCAGTTAGGAGCCTTCCTCAGGACAATGTCCAGTGTGTTCCTGATATTAAATCTTTCCCTAGGTCCTCCAAAGTATGTATTTTCTGATGGTGCCTATCCTATGCAGTGGGAGTGAGCAACTGCATGGTGTAGTCACGCCTGTCTTTCAAAGATCAGGTGCCTTTTCAGGCACTTGCTTTAAACAATTGAGAACAGGGCTATGTTTCTGCTCCTAAAAAACCTTGTGTAAAATCTTGGAGCAGCCCTGCGAGTGAGAACCAGAAAGAAGAGTCTCCTCCTCCTGAGCCAACTGTCCTCTCTCTGTTTTCTGTATGGCTTCAGCAAGGAGCATGGAGGGTGCTCCTGTCCCCATTTAGAGCCTGATAGCTCAGGTAAGCTCCCAGACCAATGGAAGTAAGAGATTAAACCTGGTCAGGCAACCACTGGAATTGTGCCTGGCTTTTACATATCCCTACTGGATGCTTAAAGGAAGCGGCATCACCTCATCCTTCCACCAGTGTTTGCAAGAGAGGAGTGACGCCTTGCTAAACTAAAAAGAAGTGGCCAAGGCACGGGCAGGGATCTCAGGTTTGTGTCTCTCAAGAGGACAGAGATGCCTCCCTACAGCGTGAAGGGCAAGTGGTGCCCCACCTCCTGCTGGGGAGGCTGAGCTGCTCCCTGCACACCTTGGTGGCTGATTTGGGAGCCACTTCAAGGGGCTGAAGTCTTCCAGCTGAGAATCAAGGCATGTAAGACAGGGGATGTAGAGTCAGGTATTGCTGTAACTGGATTTTGGGTGGCTGAGGTTTTATGGGAACTCTGTTGGCTCCTGAGCCTCTCCAGTTAGTTTACATTATACAGTTAAGAACAGCAATTATTAACAAGGTGTGAGAAACCAGTTTGTTTTCTACTGTGATGATTCAAGTGCACCATGACCAGGGACAGCTCTTTTTTATAAAGAAAAGAGGTGGGGAAATGTTCAGACAGCAGAAAGTCTCAGTACTTTCATAACCATCTATTTTGAACTTGTAATGTGACAGAGATATCATGTGAACATTTAAATGAGCGATTTAGCCAGGCTCAGTACCACTTGTAAACAAAATGCATATTTCTATACCAAAGTAAAATTCTGTTCAGAGTTTTTCTGAAAGCATTAAACTCGTGTTGACAGAGAAAAGAAATGCATTCATTAAAAAAAAAAGTTCATCTCTTCTTAGAAACATGCCACCATATTCCAAAATAACCATATTCATCCCAGCTGATACTCAAAGTGTTAAAGAATCAATTTCTCTTCCCTACTAGAAAAGACAGACACTCAGGCAGGTAATCACAGTGTTGGAAGGTTTCATTTTGTTGAGTATAAATTTGTTCTATAAGCTACTTTGCCTACCAAATGACAATAAGTCCCTTAACATAAACACCAGGGCAATTTTGTTTCGTGAATGAGTGCTTACTAGTTTGGGTTTTTTCTTTACTCTAAACAAGTGAAATTATTTGGAAATCCTGACCTAAATGTGTTTCGCATATGCTTAATTTTAATTGTGCACGTAATCCCAGTGAGTCCAGTACTACTCATATGCTTAAATTTAAGCACATGCATAGGTGTCAGCAGGACTGAGCTTTAATATAGCACAAAATCAAATGTCTACATTTTCAGTGTTAAAATTTATGCCTTGATGAATTAATTTATCTAAGAGAAGTCATTCTATGAAACAAATTATAAAAATAATTCTGTATCTAACATATATTTAAATGAAGACCTATATTAATATATTTACTATTTCTAAGTATAACTACTACAATATATCTAATATTTCTGAAAAGAACTAAGTTATATGAGGGACCTGACATGTGACATGATAGAAGAAACCCTTGGGGAGAGGGTTACTGAGAGCCAGGTAAGGATGGGATGAAATTATTTTCACTGCTGTTGGCACAGCTACGTACTTCCAACTGTTTTATGCTGCTCCTTCAGAGTAACATATTATCAGTTATCACCAAAATAGTTATTTTCATTACAGGAACATTGAGCCTTGTTACTCTCTGTCTGTCTCTCTCTCTCTATATATACTCTGAAAACTCATAAAAGATGCCTATCAGCAAATTTTCCTGTATTTTAAAAAATAAGCCAAGTCTTGATAGACCTGTTTACTTTTATATGCTTTCTACAACCATAACGACTTTCTGTACTGAATAATTGTCTGTGAATGTTTTGGTTTGGGAGCTCAGCTTGAACAAGCTAACAACAAAACCCAACCAACAAGCAGTACTTGCAAGATGTTATCAGTTACTTCCAGAAAATGCCCCTTGGTGCCTATTTCACTCTGCTGTTTTAAGTTAATTTGCAAAGTTTTGACAAAGAACAAAGGTTAAACACTTGGAATTTGCACAGGTTGTATGTTCACAGCAGAATGTGAAATAAATGTTACAAATACATGGTAGTTCCCCCAAGGAGAAAAAAGCTGGGGCATAGGTACAGCTGCTCTGAACATCATTAAAAGAAGACGATTTTTCTAGAGCCAAGTGGGAAAGGCAGAGGTAGAAGTGCAGAGTATTGCAGAGGTGTTGCTTTCAAGACTGCTCGATCTGGAGACTCCCCGTAGGTATGGAGCTGAGCAGAACTGTGAAACAAACACCTCCTGTTATGTGTTACTCTAAAGAGTAACACCTGAAGTGCAGGAAACTGCTCTGGTAGTACTGGAATACATTTTAGCAACCTGAGCTGAGGGCTGAGCTTTGGTAGTTAGGGATATTGATAATTAAAAGTGGTGAAAACAGATGTAAATCCAGTGACACTGCATGCTACGGAGGTGGATGTTTGTAGTTATAAAACTGCAGTCCTGGATGAGCTTAGAGCAAATCAGATTAAATTTAAGACTGCTAAATTTTGCTGTGGGAATTTATTTCTGTTGATAGGGCTTGGATTCTTCTGTTTATGTTTTGTTTGGGTTCTGCTGGCTGATTTTATCAACATGTGTTAAACACATTCATGCTGGTCATTGTAGTAGCAGCTGGAATGCAAAACCATCTCTACCAAGCCATCCCTTACTAAGTAAGAGGTGGCCAAACTGAAGGAAGCAGATGTAGAGTTTGCCTGTTGTCATGCAGCAGGAAAACCATAGCAGAGAAAACAAAACTTCCAAGTCTTGACCCTCCTGGCAAATGGGGAATGTTTTAAGTACAAGGTACTGTGGCAAACCTTTCCTCCTCCAGCCTGCCTCAGCCATGAAAAACTTTTTTTTCCCCCATTTCTGGTCCTCATCCAGCTCTGAGAGTCAGTGACGATAATCAGAGCATGCCAAGCATCTGACCTCAGCAGATTTTCTTGTGAAATAAAGAACGCAGTGTGACGCGCAATTTTCTTCTGAATTCTTCAAATATGTCTCCTGGAATATATTCTTTCTGCTAACAGTTCTGCTGTCAGCACTGCTTTCCACATTTGACCCTTTTCCCTAGTTGTATTACTGTGGTATTTTATAAGGAAGTTGTTAACAGGTTATTTTCCACTCTGGTACCCTAGCAAATTGTAGTAGCTTTGAGTTGGTATTTCAAAATTAGCTTTCTACCTTCACAGCTAATCCTCGTAGGACGTATGAAATCAGTGATGTCCTGGGTGCTCAGCACGTTACTGAATTAGGCCTCACCGGAGGGATATCCAGCCAAAGTTGACAAACTTATAAATACAAAGTGACCCAGTTTCAATCAAGAATCTTCTTGTACACAAACAAACAAACCAAGTCAGAAAGGAATAACCTATTTCTCAAATTACTTTTAAAATTCCTGAGAAGTCAGTAATTTCTAAAAATTTCAGGAAACTTGAAACAAGTCTTGATCACTAAGATTTTTAGTTTTTTCATATAGCTAATATATTCTGTAGCTATTGTTTCTGCTATTTATCCAGAACGTATTAATTGTAATTCTTCTCTGTACTTTTTATCACTAGCCTGCACAGATACTTTAATTACAGAGAAAAGATATCTCATTGTGGTAACAACACTCGATTTTGCTTTACCCTTCTTGGTTTTCTTCTTTTGTCCTATTCCCATACACATGGTTCAAAGCACGTGTGAGACGACCTCATTTTTTGTTGTTGTTGTTTCATTTTGATCTTGTTTTCCTGGCTGAGAGGATGTGTGTCACTTGTGTTTTGAAATGAACTCTGGTAAATACAGCCGCTTCTTGAAAAGATCACTGCTCCCCTTTGAGCACGACTCTGCCATAAATATGCAAGTGGGAAGAAAACTATGAGGAGCTCGTTGTGTGAACTACCCACGGGCTCGGTGTTCTCCTCGTCACAGCCCTGCTTCTGGATCCTTCCCCGCAGGGCACACGACACCTCCCAGCCGTGGGTGACACCGAGTGCCAAAGAAGGGTAATTGTGTTATAAGACTTTTTAATTCCCCAACTTACTTCAGCTGTTATCAGCAGCTGGTTACTTCAGCTGGCTGATATGCCTCGGTGTCCTGTAAACATTCGGTCTAGTGCTGTGCATTACTCATAGTTGGAAAATCACTTTGACTCCTGTAGCATAATTATGTTAATGTCAAATGAGTCACAGGGAAACAGAAAACTTTTATCAGAGCTGCACCTCAGTGCCAGTTTCTGAATGCTCCTGTTGGCATGATAGAAGTAGGTTAGGGGATTTAGGGGAAAAAACAACTTTCATTTAATGAGTGATATGAAATCACGATAATAATTAAAAGGAAGCTTACGTGACAATCAAACTTAGATTCACTGAAACACAAAATTGGTAAGAGAATAGCCTGCCTGATTATTTGTAAGAACAAGAATGAAAAATACTGAATTTTTAAACAACTACTTTTCCAAGAAAACTTCAGGTATCTTTTGCACATAAACAGCTTTTCACATTCATTATTTAGTTTCAACAGCAGTGAGTCTCTTAAATTGACATCTTAATTACACTGCATTTCAGAGCCAACCTCCTCTGATATTTTATTAATTTTACCTCTTTCTTGGTTTAGTTAATGCTAGCAATCAGCTAGGAAAAAAAACCCAACACGCTTTCAGCTCATGTTTAATGCAGAAAGCCAAAGGCTCTTCAACATGCCGAAAGTTCTTGTAACATATCTTGCCCCAGCTTAAAGCAGACAGACGGCCAATGAGAGCAGAATATGTTCCAGAGTTTAAAGACAAGGGGACAAACATCTGTGACACCTTGGCTATCTCAGGGCTAAGCTTGAGCACTTCTGGTTTTCTAGAACATACAGAGGCAAGTTCCTCTGGAATTTGCCCAGCAGGATTTTACATGCTCAAACCTGTATCAATATACTTATATTGATATGCCATCCTCATGAATAGGATATACCATCTGAATGTAAAGGGAAGCTTATTTTTTCCCCAGATAGCTGAAACATCATTCTCAGAACAAGAGTTTTAGCATTCTGACAGATTCCACTGTGCTACTCAATGAAAAGGCTTGAAAGTAAGCAAAAAACAAAAGCTGAATTGAAAACCATAACCATGTAATTTTAATTATTTGGAAAAGAAATCACCTAGGACAATGTAATCAAAATCTCTTATTGATAACTAACTGCATTTACATTCTATTTTAGAGGGAGACAAGACTTACATTTCTCTGGGAGCTCCATCCTTCTGAGCATTTCCCCTTCATCTGCTGACTTCTCATGCCTTTTCTGACTTCCCTCCACTTATGCTAGAAACCGTTAATAAATTAAATCTCACATGTCCTATAAGAAACCAACTGTTGTTACTAAATTGAGTGGGAATATAAGGTCATGCCATAGGTGACTAAGTTACCCCTAGATTTTCCTACGAGCCATGATCTAAATATGATGGTACAGCATCATCTCGACCTTATAATGAGTGAGGGGCTTTATTCCAGAGCATGTCCCCGACCCACAGATAACCTACTATGGACAACACCTGTAATTTGAAGCCCTCAGCTCCTGGCTGAGTTAAAATTGTGTTTTATTCTGTAAAACAGTTCATGCCTAACACATCAGTAGAAAGCCTTTACTTGCAGTATTTGGTTCTCTTGTGTTTCGCGTGGGAATATACAGGAAACACACGAAGGCACACTCTTTTCTTTGTAAATTAGCATCGTTTTATTAGTGATGTGCGTTTGCGGTTTGCCCCGCGGAGGCGGCCAGACGCTGTCCGTGCGCAGCTGCTGCCCCGGGCAGGACGCGGCGCTTCCCTTCTCCCCGTGCTCGCCACGCTCCCCCGCGCTCCCAGGCCCCGGGGAAGCGCAGCGACAGAGCCGGGAGCGGTGATGGAGAGAGCCGCTCCGGGCCACACGCGGGGAGCATCACCCGGGGCCACCGCGGCTGCACCGCCCGCGACAGCCGCGGCAGGCACAGCCCGGACTGCGGCT
>VWPU01019963.1:0-14360 GCA_013398955.1 Callaeas wilsoni
GTTCCCCGCGTTCCCCGCGTTCCTCGGGCGAGGATGAGGCTGAAGCTGCTGGGTGCGGGCTGCGGGCGGCTGGGCTCGCTGGCGGGGCTGGGCCGCAGCGGGGCCGGCGCGCTGGCGCTGCCCGGCTGCCTGCTGTACACGCGGACCGGCGCGGCGCCGCACCTCACCCACGACACGCTGCGCGAGGTGCGCGGCGTGCCCGGCGTGGCGCAGATCGCCCTGCCCGCCCTGTGAGTACCGCGCCCGGGCCGGGGGCCCTGCTTCCCCAGCCAGGGGAGGTGCAGGGACGGGCTGGGAAAGGCGAGGGGAAGGGAGCTGGAGGGCTGCGTGATTTTTAGTGTTTAGGCCAAATCCGTCGTGGCGACTTCACAGTCATCTTCCTGAGGGATGCGCAGCAGGGCGAGGGAGGTGGTTCTGCACCTCTGCTCTGTTCTGCTCCGCTGGCACCGCACCGAGAGTGCTGCATCCAGCTTTGGAGCCTCCGCCATAAGGAAGATGTGGGCCTGTTGGACCAGATCCTTTGGAGCGCCACAAAGATGCTCGGAGGGCTGGAGCATCTTTCCTGTAACAACAGGCAGAGAGACTTCGGGGTATTTAGCCTGGAGAGGAGAAGGCTGCACGGAGACCTTTTACCAGCCTTCTGGTACCTAAAGGGGGATTATAAGAAAGATTGTAAGAAAGACGGAGGCAGATTTTTAACAGAGCCTCTTGTGGTAGGATAAGAGGTAACGGGTTTAAACTATAAGAGGGTATCTCTCGTAATGAGGATGGTGACACACTGGATCAGGTTGCCCAGAGAGGTGGTAGGTACCCCATACCTGAAAACATTTAGGGTAAGACTGGGTTGGTAGCTGTCAAAACTAGTTAGGTAACTGGCAACTGAAAGGAAAGATTAACATGGTGAAGCTTGTGCAGTTGCTGAATGATGTGAACACATTAGTGATGCTACCCAAAAAGTCATAGTCTAGCTTCATGCTCTCCATTTAAGTCAGCAGTCACTGGTCAGTGCAGGTGAAAGCTTTACTTTTTTGCCACAGAATTATGAGTGCCCCGAGTTGTGAGCTGTGATTCTTGAGCTCTGTGACTCTGGCATTTCACTCCATCTGTCCGTGCTGCCTGACAGCTGGATGGCAAATACCACTTGTGTGTCAGACAATGCATAAGTATGGAAACAAAAGCCTTACTTATGAAACCACCAATCTCTTTAGACAGTTGTCTGCTTAGTTAATGTGTTTCTATATCTGCATTGCAGGGCAGAAATTCACGATGTCCTGGAAGAGTATAAAGAAGGAGCTGCAAAATTTATAGGTAAAGTACGTTTGCTTGTATATCTGAGAGATAATGCAGGTGGATCCCACTAGAGCATGTTCAGGCAGTACAGTAGGCAGAGAGTTGTAGGCTTTGCACATTTAGGGATTTTCTCACTTGAAGTGGCACTAGGAAAGACTTGAAATAGTATGTTGTTGCTAGTGTGGCCAAAAATCCTTCAATCAGCCTGCAAAGTGATGACGTGTCTGTAATTTCTATAATTTGCTCACAGTTCTTTGTCTGTGGAATCTAGCACATTTTGCAAGAAAAAAAAATTGAGTTGCCAACGCTTGTTTTGTTTGTTTTATTTTTTTTAGAAAGCACATAAAAATTTGGGACATGCATTTTATAATATAAAAAAAATTATGGTTTGGCTTTCCAAAGGAAGTTTGCACCAGCTTTCAATAAACTTTACCTGCTTTGGAGCAATTTACTCCTTCAAGAAGAATTGAAAAACGTCTTTGTCTGAAACTTCCTGGAGGCTTTACCAATTTCAGTGACTGTCTCTGAAGAGAGGGCTGTGTGTCACTGAGACATACTGTCTTAACTTTCTGACATTTCAAACCTCCAGTCTGGCAGGGATGATAAATTTCTCATTTGTGTAGTTGATATGTTCCCTCACTCTCGTATTCTTTGTGTGAGGGTGGTGAGGCATTCAAAGTTGCCCAAAGAAGTTTTGGGTGCCCCATCCCTGGAAATGTTCAGCGGCAGGATGGATGGGGCTTTGAGCAACGTGGTCTACTGGAAGGTGTCCCTGCCCATGAGGCATGATCTTTAAGGTTCATTCCAACCCAAACCATTCCACGATTCTACTTTTTCCTTCCTTAAAAGTTCTCGGCGTGGAGTTGTTGCTCAGTTTGGATTGTGTCAGGTGTCTCCAGTGTATCAGTTATCAGCTGAGTGGTCAAGTGAGTCAGCTGTTGGGTCTGGAAAATTTTAATAGGTGGAGTATTAATCAAGAAGAAACATAAATAAATCCCAAAGCAGCTATACAGGCTGCAGGACCAAAGGGTATTGTTTCCTGGTTTGTCCTGCTGCCACACTGTTCTCCAGGCAGTTAGTAAAACTGGAGAGGAAGTCTGCCTTCTTTGGTGCTGAGAGATAAATGAACAATATTTTCTTTGTCAGAATTGATGTACTTGTGTGGGGGACAATACCCTGTTCCCTTCTGCAGATCTGCAAGCCACATATTTGCGTTAGCCTAGCTTTGGTTCATGAAACTCTCCTCTGGGTCTGTCTCTCTGTTTTCAGGTATGCCAGATGCTGTGCTCTACTGCTCCCTTCATGACCCAGTCACTCCTTGCCCGTCTGGCTACAACACTAACAAGGTACAGTAGCTGTAAAGACTTGAAAGGGTCCACCTAAAGTCCCCAAAAGAAATCTGCCAGTCCTACCTTCATCTCTCTGGGTGTGCTCAGGCAGCCACAAGATTAGCAAAATAAATCTTTGCACAAGAGGATTGTCATTTACATGCTCATGCCTCCAACTGAATGAAGCTGTACGTGTTCTTACTTGGCAGCATATTCCCTGAATGGTTCCTGAGCAGTTAAGTGGCAATTCAGGTAGAAAGGAGAGCTCTGGCCTACCATGCTGTTGTGGTTAAAAATGGCAGTAAAAGAAAATACCTGTGTTTTGGCATATTTGCTGTGCAAGCTTATGCTGATGCCATTGATAAGCAGTAAATCTGAACTCCTCTGTGTGTATTTACAGCCTGCTACAGGCCCACAAAATGGAAGGACTTCAGAATTTTTGCAGGAGGGTGGTTCAGCAATCCAGGAGTGCATAGTGTTGCAGACATTTGCCTGTTCCACCCCACAGGCACACACATTGCCTGTGCAATCCACACACTGCCTGCTGCCTGACACAGCTTTGTGCCGCTCCTGGCACGTGCTCAGATACAGTCAGTCCCAAGGCCTGTTTGGGTTTGCCTGCATTTGGTGGAAGGTCACTGAGTGACAGAGGATAACTCCTGCCATACAGCTATCAGTGTATATTCCTTGCTGCTGAGATCCATGCTGAGTCCTGTCTCTCTGCAGGGAAGGAATTGCCTGAAGCTTGTCCCACCATTGTGCAGCTTTGAGGTGTGAGCAGCAATCTAAACCTGGGTGTTGGAAGTTTGATTCAGACTTTATTGGGCTTTTTTAAATAAGCTGGTGAAGATATTTGTCACCTTGTTGAAAGGCCTTCTGCAGCTGGATCTGTGCTGACAAATACTTACAAAAACATTTTGCAAGCAATGGGCAGAAAGCTCTGTGCCAGAAAACCTAGCACTGGCTGGATTTAAATAATCACAGGATAATGTTCAGCTCTCTAAGCTGCATGGCTATTTTATTTATTAAAGCAGCTTTTTTCCTCCCGAGAACAGAATGAAGGTAACTAGATGTGATTACACTCTGCCCTTTGGCTCAGGCAGCTCTGACTTTCCTCTGCCTGCCTTCACCAGCTGTTCCTTGATGCTCTCACAATAAGAGGCAGCAGGTAGTGTCTGAACAACATGCTGCTGCAGAACAACATACAGCTGCCGCCTTTCAGTTATTCTGCAGATACAAATTTTGGAACTCCTCCCTTTGGAGTTGCTCTTTTTGTTAGTTGGAAATTTGCATAAAATGTTACTAGTCTGGAGACTACTGTTTTTATTCGAATTTGGTGAAACTGGCTGATAAGGCCAGAAGTAATCGGGAGGGAGGGAGGGATGGATGGACAGACGGATGGGCAACAGGCACGTGGTATACTTGTGCAATCCTTTTGGGTCTTTGTGGGGACCAGACTGAAAAAAAAAATTGTTCTGCTCATATTTTTTGCATCAGCTAATGAAATTCAGTTTTCAAATTAGTATGCATGAGAACTGCGCTGCTTAATCTGTCTGTCTGGCATAGGCTAAGAGAGTGTGTTTAAACCCTCAGGCCCCAAAAAGTGCCCATAAGACTCCAAGCTATATGCTGTTTCTGGTGGCTGAAAACACTTTCTGATTTAAAAATGCGCGAACAGAATTGCAGATGAAAACAGCTAACTTCCAAAGGGCTGGAGCCCTTTACTTAACCTACTTGAACATCCCTTTAAAGTTTTGGAGCAGCAGTTTCGCAAGCCTAACAATAATACAACCAAAGCAATGGCCAAACTGCACTCACAGGTTAATTACAGATTCTGCAAAATAGGCTAAAATGTGAATATTTTATGAATTTGAATGTTTAGTGAATTGAATGGTGACATCTGCTAGCCTGAAGGTGTTCAGGTTAGATAACCTCTCTGTCCATATGCTTTTGTCTTGCTTTAAATTCTTTTGAGGGTATCACGGAGTAACAGTGGAAGATGGGGTCCCATGTGTGCTGGCAGGATGGGAAGCATGTGAAGAGACAGGGAAGACTGTGTGTGAAATCCTAATGAGTACATGCCGTTTCTTACGTTGGCTCGGTTTGGGTATTTCAGTGGCTTCTAGAGTTGCTGGATTTGGGACCTAAAATAACATGGGGTTCTAAGATTGAGTGCTTAACAAGCTTTTGTGTTCTTCCCGGTGTGTATGGTTTATATACACATATATATTCATGTGTGTGGTATGAGTTAAGTGCTCAGAAGAGGAAGTAGTTTCTTGGGTTTGCATTTTGTACAGAAAACTAGCGAATTGTATTTGCCATTGCAGCCTTTGCTGCTTTTTGTAAGCTTTTGCTTACTTTTAGGACAATATAAGTTTGGTGGGAATTCAAGCCTTTTTTTTTCCCCCCAGTTCTACCACTAATTTGTGTGATGAGAGGCCAGCTGCTCTATCTTAGATTTTTAAACGTGGAGAAGTCAGTGTTGAGTAGGATGGTTTCACCAAAGAGTATCTTAAAAATTCCAGTTCACTCATTTATCTCCTTTCACTCATTGTGCCAAGTGCAGCTAATTATGTGAGCCATGCTCCAGGAGAGCTTAACTAATGAGTTACCATTCCAGTATCTGGTGTTTCACCAGACCAGTTCATTCTCTCCTTTCACCCTTAAGATCTGCTATCCTTTGCAACTGATGTTCATCCCTGTTCTTCCTGTACAGATGGTGTCCCTGTGGGGAAGCTCAGGGCGCATGGAGATGACACCTTCCAAGTTCATGGACATCCAGCGGGCCATCCAGCCAGACTGGTTCCAGTGCATCTCTGATGGAGACACCATTTCTGGGGAAGCTGGTATAAAAAGAGCCAAGAAATCTGTGGACAGGTCACTCTCCTTCTTGGATATATGCCTCCAGCTGCAAGAAAAATCAGCGGTGAGGTCCCCAAAATACTGAGGCAATAGCACTGCAACTGCTTCTTGGTCTGTGCTGCATCCTGGACCAGCCCCAGGATGTGATTTAGTAGGAAATTGTGTTACATGTGTGTATCAGAAAATGCCCAGCTTACAGTCCAGAGTGAAGTATAATCAGTAGCACAGTGAGTTTTCCTTCCTTTAGTAAATTGTCTTCTGCACCAGGATCACCCCTCATCTCTGAATGAACTGAAAAGAACTACTTTTTAGGATTTTTCTTTCTACCTTTGGGTTGTGGTGCATTTCTCTCACCTTATTAGATGCGTGGGCAAAGTGGGATCTTCTTATTCAGATTGAGAAAATGCATCTTTTGCTCTGAAGTCCCCTTGGTTCCAAGTGAGGAAGGATTTGATGGAATTAGTCAGTGCTATTCTTTATTTCTTCCATCAGCTTTGAACCTTCCCTCCCTTTTGGTGAAAAGAGACACACTATCTGAGTCTGCACTACAAGGGAAAACAGGTGACAGGAGTTGATATTTGTATCTCCTGAAAGGGAATTCCTTGTGAGATCTGGTGTCTTACAGCCAGGATAAGGGGACCTGCTTTGTGTTTTGCACTAACACATGTATTGCTGAGACCCCATCCATAAAAAGCCATGTACAAAGATGGTGTGTGGTTATTGCCTTCTGTAGGGAGGTGGGAAGAGTGGCATCAAAATTCTCAGTGAGTTAGTGTCAAGGCAAGGAGCAGAATCTTGTCTCTCCTAGTCCCAATTCTTACACATGGACTTCACAGTGTTGTGTGGGGAATAGTCTTACATGAGGTGAAACCCTGTGGTTCTGGCAAGTTCCTTTAAGTAGCAGGCATCTGAAGTCTGGGCTGTGAGATGTCTTTCATGTCTTTGGCAGAGCATGTTCTAACACTTGTAGCTTTCTCTGGGACAGGAACTACAAGGAAGTGTCATGTTTGGGGCAATTGAAGGTGGAGATGTCTTGGAAGAGAGGCTCAGATCAGCCAGGGAGACTGCCAAGCGGCCTGTGGGTGGCTTTCTGCTAGATGGCTTCCAGGGAAGTGCCATGGCCAAGGAGACCAAGTTGAAACTGATAGCTTCTGTCACAGCAGAGCTGCCAGAAGATAAACCAAGGTAAGTTGTGTAGGCAACATCCCAAGAAATCCATCTGTCCTATTACGAGGAGCATCTACAGGCTGCTGTGCAGTTTTCCTGTAGGAAATAATTCGCTGTATTGCACAGCTCTGTGTATGCCAGGCTGCATAAATTTTACCATTGTCAAGCTGCAGTCTTCAACACTTGTTTCAGTTTTTAGCTGCAACTGGCACCAGGCTTTGCTCGTGCTGTGGGTTTGAGTGTTCTCCACATTTGTCATATTTACATTTTTAGGAAGAGTTACAGGTAGGATATGTCAGGGTTACTTGCATTTGGTCTTGGAGGCCATGGTTTACTTGAAGTTCAGCTTGAACAAGAACATTATTATCAAAATATTTTGTAGGGACTTCTTCTCAGTAAAACTGTCATGTTTCCAGTTCTCTCTGGTGTGAACTAGAGGATGGCAGCAGGGGGTGCTGGCCGAACCAGCCAGTGCTTGCTACAGGATCTTGGTAGCCAGCTCTGTCCTAGTACCTGAGGCACTGAGCCTGTGCACTACCCGAGGTGGTAGAGCCTGGCCTAGAATAGTGGTATTCTCTTCTTGGAGAGCGTGGGGCTTATTGCATATCTGAGTTGCTAGTTTTGCCCATCAGACCCATGACAGGGACTGGACAGGAGTGGCAGCTTTCTTGATCCTTAAAACTGGCTAACTGGTAACTGAAGACTTCTTCAAAATGTATGCTAATATTTGCTAGTGGTTCAGAAGTGTAGGGGTTTCTTAATTAGGTTGAGCTCGCTGGATTGCTCTTAGCAGAGCAACTGCTACAGAAATAATATGGTTGCTTTTTTCATCATTTCCTGAAGAGAATGACTGAGGCCCCATTGTGTTCCAGATTCCCTCTGCTAGGAGAGCATTGCTCTGACCTGTTTAAAAGGAAATTAAATGGAAGAGCACTGTGTCTGGTGTTGCAGCTTGCTCTTCCTTAGTGGTGCCTGGGGTTTGAATTTTCCTGACAATTAGAAGGCTTGCTGCGTTGTTGCTATCCTGTCTGGTTGAGCTACTTAAAAGATCCCCTGGGAGCATTAGAGTCCAATCTGCTCAGCTAACCTCAGTGGCTACCGGTGCATCTGCCTCATCTATCAAATAGTTTGCTTGTCGTGTTAAGACAGGTGTTTCTGACCTCGTGATAGGAAGAGAGCTGGTTAGCCCCAGGGGGTCTTGGAAGTACCTCAAGTGAATTTCAGGCAATCCCTGCTCCTGACTCACCCTTGCCATTCTGGCTGGAGAAGTTGTTTTTCAGCCCTGTTCTAGTCCAACATGAAATTCTCTAGAAGACAAACACTTTCTGTGCTTCACTCAAGAAGCAGCTGCTTTTTGTGTGATGGTAAAATGATCTCATGAGTGTACTCTTTATAAAAAAGAATCCTTTCATGTACCTAAAGGGGCTGAAGTCTCTTGATAAAATTTGTTTTCCTTTCCAGTTGCATAGGAACCCTTGCAAGAACAAATGTTTGTCCTTACCTGTGCAGAGATGAGTTTCAGCAAGGCTTTGATCATATATGCAAAGCTACTGTTTTGACTTTTGCATATCATTTTCTCCCTGTCATGAGAATCTGAAACATAAAACACTCATGCTGTAAACTTCTCCTATCCTTATTCTGTGCTCATCAATTTAATTGGAGTACTTAGAAAAGTGACTAAAAATGGCACCTTGTGACTTCATTTATCAGCCCCTGTGTATTTTCCTAATTATCTGTTTAGCTCATTGCCCTACATTAACTTCTACTGCTTTCAGCCCAGCCATGCACCTGCAGGAGAGCAGGCACTGCTCTACTCTCTTACTCTTCACCCACCCTCAGTGAAGCTGCCAACTAAATTTGGCTGCCAGCAGGATCTCTATTACCATTATGGCAATCCAGGCAGGCTCTTCCTGGCTCTTAATGCCATGTCTCAGGAGATGTTACAGCCCACGTTTTTGGGTAAATCATTTGAGCGGGTAGAGTGTAAAGAGAAGGGAAGACTAAAGCAAGGAAGTTTTCTCTTTCTAATGACGTTTCTCATTAGTGCACTCTCCCCCAGGCAGTTTTCCAAGTGCAATATGATGTGTCTTGTCACCTGAAGGACTTGTATCTTTGACCAGCCATCTACTGCTGTCTCTGTTGAGACTCTTCTTAGGCTGTCTTCTAAACAGCTAACAAGCAAAGGGATCCTTGTGTCTGGGAATTGGTAGTTCACTGGGGCACAAACACGATTAAGGAAAGTATCTGTTCTATGGCACATGTTTTGAGTCTAATTCTGTTTATGTGTCTGTGAAAGAAATCCCATACAAATCACTTTCAACACAATGAACAGAATGGGGTTTTTCCACAGTAAATGAGGGATTATTGCTGGCCTCCAAAGGGCAAATAATGAAAAGCCTGTTATGTAGTGGATAGTTTGGAAGTGGGGAAGTGGAAGCACATGGAATTCTGAGTTATGACTTACAGCAGTTGCAGAGATAAGCTACATGTGCTGCACATGACTTGGAGGTCTTTTACTTCAGGTACCTCAGAATATTGTAGATTTGTGTCTTCCTGTGTGTCTCCTACAGAATCATTCATGGTGTGGGCAGACCAGATGAGGTGCTTGAGTGCATTGAAAGGGGAGTGGACATCTTTGAGAGTTTCTTTCCCTTCCAAGTGACGGAGCGAGGCTGTGCCTTGGTTTTCAGTTACGACTGCCATCCAGATCCTGAAGCAACAGGTAGGCTTCTTGATGGTCGTTATAGTTTTTACATTTTACATTGTGGTAAGCATAATTCATACTTGGGAGGAATCTGTATTTGAGGGCTTTGTTCCTGAAATAAGTGCAGTGACCACTGGAAAAACTGAGATTCCACTACCAAGTGTTGCTTTTGAAGGTGGGGCACTTTGGTGTGAAATCTGTTGAGTAAAACTTGAGGCCTCTGAATGTCTCATTTGCCAAAATATGATGATTAAATATTTCTTAAACACCTCCTAAGTAGAGGGGTTTTAGTTTGATACCATTGGCAAATTTTCTGTTACCATTAGCAGTGAAGGCTGGACCTATTAAGTGATCTCTAGAATTAACTGAATATGTGTCTGTTGTAGTAATATATTTTTGAAGTTCATTTTTCTATCTGGCAGAAGTTTCCCATTTATTTGGGCAGTTTCCCTCTCTGTCCTTGCATTCACAGATTTATATCAAAACCAAAATGCTCTGTTCATAACCCATTACACTGTGAGATGGGAACGTGTATCACCCATTAAAGCACCTATCAAATGTGTTTGAAGCAGCTGTTTTGTTTTGGCCTATTAAATGTTTTTAATACAGGGAAACATTTTACATTTTTTCTCTTGGGTAAAACCTATTGGCTTTTCATGCCTGGATAATTCACAGCCAGCTGAATAGAACAGAACATCTTGTTTCTTTGTGCTTGCTGCTGTGTTTTTAACTCTTCTCTTTGTTTGTTGTTCTCTATCTCGTCTCACTCAATTCTTAAATTATAAGGCTCTGGGCAACAGCAGTAGTTTTGTTCTGTGTCTGTATTAAACACGGTAGGCATGGATTATGCAAACAGTAATATTGGTATTTCCAGATACATCTCCTTCTCCTTAAGAACAAACTTAAAAATGCAAACCTACAAAATTATGGGATGGTTCTTCATTTTTCAGATTGATGCTGAAAAGGCAGATGTGGAACCCACCTCTTCTGAATTAGTGCTACTAGCCTCTTTTGATTCCAGGGTTTTTAAAAAAATACAACAAGAGACGTCTAAATCCCTGAGTCTGATCACAGCATGGAAAGTAGAATGATTGAATGCAGATGAGTTGCCTGTCTACTCTTAATAAAATCTCAATAAAATCCATTTGTTCAGGTGATTGCATTCTATTCAGCATGCAGTTCAGACAAAATACTTTTGACATTTTATAAAGAATTAAGCTCAGTAGAGCAGGAAAAAGTTATACTGTTGCTTCAGCTCTAACTTTTGATTAGTTTTAGCTGATTAGTTTCACTTGTCTCTTGCCGTTTTAATCATCTAAAAGTGTATTTGTGTTAACTAAGCGAAGGCAATTGAAGTAAAATATCTGCTTTCTAGAAGACAGAGGTGGAAACTTGTGGCAGGAGTTTTCAGTTGGCAAGAAAGTAGCAGAAATATCTACTCTAAGGTTGCTGCCCTTGCTCTTCCCTTGCTCTCTGTTCTATAGCTGTTGTCTTTTTAATTTAAGCAGTTTTAACACAAAATGGGACCCAGGACCTGGAGGAGAATGGTACTCAAGAAGACCAGGACGAAGTCTCCAAAGCTGAGCCAGAAATGACACCATTTGAGATATTTCTGAAGGACAAAAAGTATGTGAGTTTGTAAGGAAGGTACCTGCAGCTGTATCACTACGTATGATGCTTTTGTCCTTTGTATTTATTTGCAACTGGTCAGCAGCTGGATGAGAGACTTCATAAAACATGAAGCTGTTGAAGAGCGTACTTCTGGACATTGAGTGTTGGACAAGCATTCTAGCTTGTTACCAGGCAGCAGCCTATCTCTGAAAGCGCTGTCTTTTGCCTGACCTAGAGCCAGGGGTTTTCTGATCATTTATCCAGCAGACATTCCGTGGTCATAATTATGTCTCAGCTGAAAGACCATAGGTTCACAGAGGTGATCTGGGAATCCCTTTAGTCTTCCACATCTAACTTGGGTCATCTTGAGATACTAGATTTTATTTAAACTGTGGAGACCCTCTACTCTCTGACTAGGTTTGGGCAGCTGCAGAACAGTTCTGCCATTTCTGGATACTTCACAGAAACTTTGGCCGTTGTTACCACTCGTCCTTCATTCTCTTTGTCACAGGTACTTCCAGGCTGTCTGAGTACACAATTGTGTTGCTTTGCTCTCTCTGTGAAATGGTGCATCTCACAGTAGAGTGGAATACTGTTTTGTCAGTAGTGGGATTAGTAAATCTGTGGTTTTGGTGGGTTTCTCCTTCATAAACTGTGTGATAACCGTCTTGCACTGCCGCTTTTCTGCCAGGGAAGGCACAGATGAGGCCTCTCTCTGCTGTTGGCTGTGATGTAGTCAGAGTTATTCTGACTTAAATGTGTGGCCTTTTGGCTCTGAAGTGAGTTCTGGCATGAGGAGGCCAGGGGCTTTCAGCAGCCTGGGGCTTTCAGCAGCCGTGGTCTCACACCATGGCAGGGTGTGGGAGCTACATGATCTTTAAGGTCCCTTCCAGGCCAAACCGTCTCTGATATTTGAAGTCCTTTGTGCCAGTGGTGCTGGTCTGAGTTGTCAGCAAATCTGGATTAAAGACCTCAGGACTTTAAGGCTCAGGTCCCTGCAAAGAGCCAGGTGGTTACTGGGGTACTCTTTATTGCTTGGATGGGTCTTCTCTACCTCTGATGTTACCCAACTTTGCTTCTTCCTTAGATACCACGATGATTTTGGTCCTTTGCTGGAAGGATGCAGCTGTTACTGCTGTCAGAGGCACACTCGTGCCTATGTCCATCACCTCCTGGTGACCAACGAGCTGCTGGCCGGCGTCCTGCTCATGATGCACAACTTCCAGCACTACTTTGGTTTCTTCAGTGCCATTCGGGATGCCTTAAGGGACAGTAAACTGGATCAGCTCAAGAAGCTTGTCTTCAGGCAGGCACTGCAAGGCCCAGCAAATGCGACGCTGAGCCACTGAGTTCAGAGAGGACAGAGGAGGTTGCAGGCTGCATCCTCATCCCGGGGGACTGTATCACCTGGACCTGTCAGTAGTAAAATGCCTCTTTGCCTTCCTGGAGGGACCTGAAGGAGACGTTTGAAGATCTCACTTCCTGGTGGGGAAGAACGATCTTGTTCAAATGTCTCTTTTGGTTTATTGGCTTGGTGCATTCTTTGTGGATGGAAGAGCCTGGACAGTTCACCAGTAAGACCAGTATGGATAGCTTTGTTTTCGGATACTCACTGTTAGTTTCCCATGTGCAAGGACAGAGTAATTGAACTTGGGATTGAGAATAAAGCAGGGCATATACTTAAAATTAATCCAGCTGCCTGGAGGCTCAGCAGCTGCTTGGGACTCTTGTTCTGTACCCAACAGTAATTATTTTTCTAGAAAAACGTTGTGGTGTCCTAGTCTCTCGCCATGTATCTCCTTGGTGAGAAATCCCACCTCAGTCTAACACACTTGTCCTTGTAGCCACTGCCAGCATCTGTGTCCTTGGAAAGAACTGACTGGAAGTGCTGCTGTGTCCAGTGGCACAAGGGACTATGTGTGTACTCGTCTCTCAGGTCACCTGCAGTGCAGAATGTTCTCTGGGCCTGGAAGAAGCCCTCCACCTTGGCCTGGCCTTGAACACCCCTGCCTCAGGAGTCCCATTCAGTGACATTAGAGCTGGAAGGAAAAGAAAGTGTTTAATCCATGTCCTACTGTAGAGTTTTTTTTTAAACTCTGTGCACTTTCTCTAGATTTGACTCTCATGTTAGCACGTGGATGGCAGTGTCTGTACAATTGTTTCCAGCTACCCTAGCACTGGTCACAGAACAGGCTACACAAATGTCATTGTGAGATGGAACTGTGGAAGGGATGTGTCATAGGAAACATTCGTGTCACTCTTTGTTTTAAAGTATGACTTAGTTATGTCACATTCGTCTTACTCAGTTGTTTTTTTTTACTGCCCCTTACTGTGGAATCATGGATTTAATCATTTTATATTACAAAGCAACAATAAAAGAAATTTATTATTTGTTACGCTGGCTCCTCCATGTGTGACAGAGGTGGTGTACCAGAGAGTTTGAACTCAAGAAGATGTCTCCTGAAAACTTGATGTTAGCAGCCTGATGGAGGACATTATGTAGGAGTAGGATCCTGTCATGGAGCAGGGTTCCAAGAAATTTGCTTCAAAAGAATGTCATAATAGACTTGGAAGTGTTGAAGACAGCTGCCTGTCCCTCTCTCCGGAAGAACTCTACTACCTTAATTAAGCTTGAAAAAATACTACCCTTAATGGCCTTAAAGCCATTAAGGATTAATCTGTAGTTTGCTCTTCACAATTTCTGCAAGCTTTAAGATTTTAATATCTCCCATCAGAATGACTTTACCATAGAGTATAAGGAGTTTTTAGTTTCCCTGTCTCTTTGGGCAGCTACGCAAGATTGTCACAGTCCTTTCTAAGATTCCAGCCTTATTCAACTGTGCTGCACTAACTACACTTCTGTTCCACAGGATCCTAAAGAAATGGTGCAAATACTGCTCTGCTGTTGGCTTCAAACATTACAGAGAATGATTCAGCCACAGAAACAACAAAATACAAGATTATCATCCTCACTCCAAGCAGTACCTTGTGGTTGTTAAAATTGATGCAGCACTGGGGGAAACCTGGAGGTGGTGTCCTGAGAATAGTGTGGGGTAGAAAGCCTGCCTAAAAGGGCAGGGAATTCTAATGAAACAAAAATGGTTTATGCTCCTTTCCAGAGGAGTGCAGTGGTAGTGCATGGCACCTTGCAATGCTTGTTTCTGCAGTGCCTGTTTCTACAATGTTGCAAGCACGCGTGCAAAATCTCTTGGGAGGGGACAGGTTTTGAAACGCCTCTTTCACTGACACTCCTATATCCACACACTCAGTCACCGAACTGCCTGAGTCAGCCCAGCACTCGTGCACCGCGATGGTTGTGCCCAACAGGTTAGTCAGGGATGCTCTGTGATGACACAGAGGAAAAGAGGTGCTGGTGGTTTGTAGGGGTTTGGGTTCTT
>VWPU01019964.1:0-50294 GCA_013398955.1 Callaeas wilsoni
CGGTGGCTCCGCCCGGCGGGAGCTGCGCGTGGGCGGACGGGCGCGGGGCGGCGCGGGAGCCGCCGCAGCGCCCCGGGATGGTGCCCGGGAACGTGCCCGGGAACTGCTGAAAGAAATCCCCTTTCCTCCGAGCTTCGCCAGTCCTGCCGGTGGAACCGTGAGCTGCGCAGAATGCAGGGAAAAGTACGGGCATAGGTAGCACGGCAGCGCTGTAACGTGCCCAGCGTGGTGTTACGGGATAACTTAGGAAGCGGATAAGTAGTAACAGTTGAAATAAAATGCGGTCTGAAGCATGCCCGAAAAACTGAAAGACATGGTCTCAGATGAGCACCACGACTGGAACCCCGCATTGCTTTTTTTCTTTTTTTTTAATCACCTCAAAATGTGACTTCTCAGAATCACAGAATCAATTGGGTTGGAAAAGACCTGTGAGATCATCGAATCCAACCTATGACCCAACACCACCATGTCAATTAAACCATGGCACTAAATGCCACATCCAGTGTTTCCTTAAATACTTCCAGGGACGGACGGTGGCTGCACCACCTCCCTGTCCAGCCCACTCCCATGTCTAATCACCCTTTCTACGAAGAAATCCTTCCTAATGTCCAACTTCAACCTTTCTGGCTGCAGCTTAAGGCCGTGTCCTTTTGTCTTGTTGCTGGCTGCCTGGGAGGAGAGACTGACCCTCACCTGGCTACACTCTCCTTTCCGGGCGTGGTAGAGAGCAATGTTTCCCCTGAGCCTCCTCTTCTCCTAGCACTTTTAAACACATCCTCGATAATAAGAACCACCATGAGCAACTTACATATATTACTGTATTTCAAGTAACATCAGCGTGTACCTCACGTTATCCCCTGCCAGTTGACAGTACTGAAAACAGTTGCAAGCTGCAGAGCATCTTCCCTTACTTCAAGAGAAAGTACTGTCAGTACATTCAGAAGATATCTGGCACCTTCAGCACTGACCCCCAACGAATGACGCAGAAAAGTTGACACAGGATTAATGTTTCCAATTCCAAAAATAAGTCTTTTTGCTCTGTCCAATTTTCATAAAATCATCTGCTATATCTCAATTATGTAGCAGTGTCACTAGGAGTCCATTACCTTGGGCTGATGTTCCACTCACAATCTTTTCATTCTGTTCCTTGGAATCAGAGTTAATTAAAAGGCTGACTGTTCTTTCCTCAGTACTTTTCAATGCTTCTGTAGAAAGATATGTGTGTATTCCTAGCTGTGGAAGATTGCTTTGTCTTCTCAGCAATGAGGTATAAAATGTTGAATAATACAGAGAACATATCTAATGATGAAAACAAAATTGAAGTTTCTTTGTACAATGCTTATTATAATTAAGCAATACTTCTTCCCAAAGGAGGGCTCTGGAACGAGATAATTCACTCTGACGAGAATTACTCACCCAGGCTCTCTTACTGTGGAGCTTTAATTCACAAGAGTGGTTGCAGTCTACAGAACAGACTGAGTCTAGCTCTGGGAAGCAGTCCTGCGCATGCTTGCAATTCATGACTCATTTATGTCTTGCCTTGTGACAGAGCAATGCTTTAAAAGCTATTTTCAAGGACACCATATTTCACACTTTAACACTTTGAGAGCTCCATAAAAAACATGGAGTTCTTCAGGTCGTGCTAAACACCCATGGACGTGTAGCAGTTTCTGATATACGAAGTATGTGATATTAGGCTGTTGTGTGCAGCTGAGTGAGTGTGCCAGGTGAATCCACACTATGCTTTTTGCTTCTCCTGGAGGGCACTGGTAAACTCTTGCTACTTATTCCTCAGTGTGCTCCCCTAGCTTTATAGAGTTCTTGTATTCTTTTCTGAGATGTAGAAGAGGGAGGCTGGCAGCACACCAGAGTACCAAGAGTTTATGGAGATCTCAGGCCTCTCCTCACAGGGCTTACGCTGAATCATATACATGCTGATGCTTTCATGGGTTGCACAATGCTGAATTATGTCTCATCTTTTCATTAAAGGATCTCTTATAGGGAAAATGGGGATAAAATGCCCTTAAAGTATCACAGGTTCAGATCTGAGGACATAGAATACTGATGAGTAGTGGGAGTTTGCACCTCACTCCTTAGGATTGTCAGGTGGAAAAACTATGTAACTATCACCACGAATACAGAGAGTGATAGAGTGGTTTGGGTTGGAAGGGACCTTTAAAGGTCATCTAGCCCAAACCCCCTGCCAAACGCAGGGATACTTCCACCTCGACCAGGTTGCTCACAGCCTCATCCAACGTGGCCTTGAATGCTTACAGGGAAGAGACATCAGCCACCTCCCTGGACAACCTGTTCTAGTCTTTTACCACCCTTCATTGTAAGGGATTTCTTCCTTATATCTAGTCTGATTCTGCCCTCATTCACTTTAAATCCATTCCCCCTTATCCTATCCCTACATGCTCTTGTAAAAAGTCTTTTCCCTGCTTACTTGTTGGCCCCCTTTAGGTACTGGAAGGTGCTATAAGGTCTCCCTAGAGTCTTCTCTTCTCTGTGCTGAACAGCCCCAACTCTCACAGCCTCATAGGAGATGTGCTCCATGCCTCTGATCCTCTTCATGGTCTCCCTCTGGAATTTTTTCAGCAGGTCCAGATCCTTCTTATGTTGGAGATCCCAGAGCTGGATGCTCTGGACTAGGGAAAGCATTTTCCTGCACTGTATACATCTGTGACCAGGAATAAACAAACACAGGATGCCGACAGCTAGCAGAATAAAATAATTATCTATTTTTTTCCTGTAGAAACACCACAACTACCAATCCTGTTAATATGAGGGTCAGAAAAAGGATGTGAAAACTGCTCCATGAAAGGGGAGAAGCTCTGTTCCATCTTTGACATAGGCTTTTAATTAGGGCATATTTCCAACCCATTTAAAGTAGCAGGGATTCAAGTAACTTAAAGGAGGATCTGCTGTTTGAGGTTGTCAGGGAATGGCAAGGATAGGTCTGTTCCCTAAGGGAAAGGTGAGTGGGGAGCCCGAATTGGTAACATACCAATGGGGGCAGGTACCTCACCATCCGGGACCCACTCTCACATTCAGTTGAGCTAGACAGACCTAGAGACAGCCACAGTCAGCCAGAAGTCCAGCTCATAAAGCAACATCACAATGAAGAGAGAGATGCAGGGTGAAGCCAGGAGCAAAATCCCTCAGTTGTGGTTAGGATGAGGTCCAGCAACCACCAAAGCAATGAGACCAGGCTGATATCAAGCCAGGAGGTCAGGCCACAGGCTGAAGCTTGGATCAAGACTTGCTATAGCACAGACTTAATGCTCTTCTAACACAGCTCAAGTAAGGAGCGAGGGCCCAGGGTTGTGCTTATTTAGAGCTCTTGGGCCTATGTGTATAAGTAGAAGCTGCAGATGAGGCTGCTTAGAGCCATTAAGGCTTATTAGTGCACTCAGGACCACAAAGAGTTCATCTGGCCCCTTTTTTCCTTACAGGATAAAATTTGCAATAATGTATTGAAGCAAGCTTTTCATCTCAGCTACGCACGGCTGCTACTTTCTGACTTACTTCTTGCGAAAGGAGGGGTAAAATGGTGACAGAAAAGCTGTGTGCTAGACATGAAGCTGAGCCACAGGAAGAACAACTTCCACCTGGAGTGTGGGAGCTTCTGACAGTGCCACCATCTCAGGGTTAGTTCCCAAGTGCATCTGTTCTCAGAAAACAAGATAAAATTCTTCAGAGCTGAAGGTGAACAACAAAAAGGCAGAGTGTTTTGTTTTCTGGTTGTGCATATCTTTGATTATGATATGCACATGATTAGGGCTGGTGGATGCTATAGGGGCACAAACAAGCTCTGTTATAAAAGAAGATAAGAAAATTTGTGTTATTCTCAGATAACATACTTGCAGAGTTGCTAGACGATATTCATTGTAATCCTGCTGGGTATTGTCTTATTATCTGGTGTTAACACATGCCACATGGGGCTTTACTGGTAAGGAAAGCAGAGAAAGACTAAAAGCAACAGCAGAGTCTGAAGAGAGAATTCTGCAGTCCTGGAAAGGGAGATTTCTGTACACATTCACTCAATTTTTTGGTTTCTCTGAAGTGGATAGTAGTTTCCTGCAATATCTACAGGTGTAGAGAACACTGACAGCATGGGGAAAATTAACAAAACCAGAAAAAAACCCCAGAAATACTGTATTAAAAATATTAAGAGGAAAAATACAGCAGTTTTGTGTTTTCAGGGAAGCTGTCTTCCTGGCTCTTCCTGGAAGCTTCAGCTTCCAACATCTCTCAAAGAGAACAGAGGCTTTTGTTCTCAGCTTAAAAAAATCATTTTAAGTAAAAGTTAAAATTGGGACCTTTGTTCTAATTAACAAAACTTGGTTTTAATTAAAAAGCTGCAGGGGTTTGGCAGAGAAGCAAAAAACTTTGTAGGTAAATGCTCACTTAGAGTGGTTTTAGCTTGTTCTGATGGGAAGAAGCCCAGTTTTGGGTCCCTCCTTTGGGAGAGAGCCTTAGTGCTGCTGATAGAACCATCAGCTCTGTGGCCTCTGAGCTCTTGTGGCCTCACTGCATAGCAATTATCTTCATTCTGACATTAGTGAAATTAGAATTTTAATTAAAATTAGAAAGGATTATTATTGAGTGGTAAGTAAATTGTACGTGGTAGGAAAAAATGTTTAGTAGTAGCCTTTTCATCATTGAGTTTGGTAATGCACAGTTGGTTTAGAACGAATGTTTTGAAGCTTTAAAACCACTGGCATTGCTAATGATTTGAATCTCTAATTTAAAGTCAGCACGTTTATGCTAATTAAAAATGAGATGAAAATATTTCCACTTTGATTCTAAAAGCTGTATGGCAAGTATCAAGTATTTCTTATTTACAGTATAGTAATTCTCCCTGTCTTCAATTTCTTCGCAGTTACAAATGCTATCCTTAGGAAGTTACTTTTGCTGCAGTAATCCATCATTTACCCCAGTCATTCATGGGGCTAACATAAAAGAAGTCAAACTTAGTTTTCCACTGTTAGATCCCATTTTTATTTTATTAGATGCAGAACTACTCATTTTGTCGCAGATCTTGGCACTGCAGAACATTCCTCCTTCCTTTAGATCTAAGCTTGTCTCTATGAGATATGTCAGTCCTGATCTTCTGCATTATATTTAGCTATTTAGGACATGATGTTACAGGATTTTTAATTCAACTCAGGCATTTTTCAAGTACCCGCATATTTTTGTTCTTTTGCATCACCAGTTCAAGTATTCTTAGCCCTAATCTGGTTTGTCATTTCTGCAGTTTTCAGTATGCTCTTGTCTGACAAGTCCTCTTTAAATATCTGCTGTATCAGCTCCTCTTCTCTGTCTTGGAGAAGCTCCTTCCCCCCATATGTCTGTTTTTAGCCTCCAACTTTCGTGTAGAGAACTTCACATTTCTCCTGTACAGTGAACTGAGTTTGATAGGATTATATTTAGCTGTATCAGTAGGATTTTAATCCAGTAATCCTGTTGAGAGAGAGTTCTTCCAGCAAGGAGACCTAATGCACCTGTTTCACCTGCTACTTAGCTTACACACTTTTGCAGTCCATTTTCTCAGAACTCTTTGTGTTAGTTGTGGTATTGTGAAGAAATAGAAGACAGCCATGCATCAACTCTTGCACTAAGTGGTAACTGTGAAGGATGTATAACATTCACATTGTACGGAATGTCAGTTCTTTCTGCCTACTGCTGGGAAGTAGTGAATGAATTCCTTACTTTGCTTTGCTTATATGCATGGCTTTTGTTTTCCCTATTCAAATCTCTTTATCTCAACCCACAGATTTTCTCATTTTCACCTTTTGGATTCTCTCCCCATCCCACAGAGGGGGTGTGGGGTGTATGAGTGAGCAGTTGCATGGGGCCAAAATGCTGGCTGAGGATAATCCATTGGCACAATTCCTTTACCACATGCCAGGTTTTTTAGGAAGGAAGGAAGGAAGACATGCACACCTTAAGATCAGTATGCTCCAGGTTGAACCTTCTTTTCCAGAATTTCTTGCTGATATGTTGTATTTTCCTCAGTATACAGAATGGAAGAAAATATACTCAAAGTCATAAACTTGTCTTTCAAAAGGACAGAGCCTACTTGTGGGGGAGGAAGGGACCTCCATAGCTGTGATGCTTCTTTCTGTTCCCTTGTTAAGCTGGCGAGCAATGTCCACTGGTGCCTCCATTATAGGCTTTTTATCAAGGCTCTCTTCTCAGTTTCCTTTTGTGAGTCATTTTGTTCCCCAGAATGACTCTTTCACCCTTCTTTTTTTTTTTTCCCCCCGATAACTCTCTTCTATATTGGGTGTAATACCATTCTATAGCCTAAATTTGGAAAAAGAAAGTTCATTTAATCCAGAGTGAGCCCAGGCCCTCCCTTTTCTCAGACCTGTTTTGGATTAGTGGCTAAGCAAGCCCATTCAGCTGGAGCATGAGCATGACGGGTACGAATATGGTCCCCCTGTGACTAACTGTTGAGATTGATGCCTCAGTTGAAGCAACAACTGCAATTGGTCCTTAGCAGATGCTGTCTTGCAGTAAGCCTCCCTCCTGACCCTTGACTGCCAGCTTGATTCATACCCTTAATGTATGTAGGTTTTATGTCTTTCTATTGTATGTCCTTAATGCACAATCCACAAAACATATTCTATTTCCAGGCCTCATCTTAACCTTAAGCAGTGCTGATCATGTCTCAGTTATTTCATTTTCTTGGCAGATAGCTAAGTTCACTTAACTTGTAAATGCTTGCGCTCTAGCACATCATTGCTGAAAACAAAACTTATATATTCACCATTCAGGGTAGTTATATAGTCAGTGCTTGGGGGATTTTATCAAAGAAAGTGTACTGTCACAGTCAATTTCGTCTCACGGACAAACATTCATTAATTCAGTGTAAAGCACAGACATCTCTCAGAGTCTTGTTTGGATTTTTATTTAGCAGTAGGGCAATTGAATCAAGACTCCATCCACCTCTGCAAATGTGTGTTGTGATTATATGCTCTCCAGCCTGTCAGAAGCTTATGAAACATTTTCTAATTAGGGAAAGGCAACTTAGGCAATTTTCTGTATTTCAGCTCTTGTACCACACAGCTCCTGTGTTATCTGATACTTTGTTTATATCATGAGAAAGCTTGATGCAGAGAAAACTATGTAAAAGTAACACACCCCATGTGGTTTTAGGCCCATTCCATGTCATGCGATTCTATTTTGCATTCTTCATCTTGTTTTTCTTATCTTTTTAATATAAAAGGCCAGAGTCTCACATCTGGTCCTTGACAGGCTGATCTTGATGTGCTGAGAGCTATCTTTATAGATGTAAACATCACAAATGAAATATGATGTGTATGGTCGCCACTGCCCCAAGTACAGGAAACTTCTTGTCATTCCTCTCTGCTTGTAGCCTTGTGTCTGCAAATCTAGTTGGAAGTTGCCTAGATGGCTCTGCATTTCTGTCTTATGAAATATCTGAGCTGTCAGTTCCTTTTAGGTTTTATTTGTGTGTGTACAGTTGTCATGAAACTTGTCCATGAGCAACAGCCTGAGTCCTGAGCCCTTCATTTATTTGCAGGAGAGAATATACATTACTAAGGATGAGAGAAATTCTAGAGGCCTGTGAAATGGAAATCACAGTGGCCACCTTTGAAAGGATGGAAGGGGAGAAGAAAACAACCAAGGAAAATACACTTAGCCCCTTTTCCCTTCCTAGAAATGGACCAGCATAAGTTATCTATGTGTAACCCCTGGAAGATAACAAGGTAATGAGCAACAGCTGGCATTAATAAAGCAGAACAAATCATGTGGAGTTGCCCTCTTTTTCTCTACCCGAGGAATTTTCTGAATGGGAGGAAGTCAACGTGATATATTTTAAATTGGGTAATACCTTAGTAAGTATAAAGATGCAGTCTACATACAACATCTGTAAAGTGGCAATATAAGAGACATTGAATTTTAATTTTCTGGTTTGAAAAACAGAAGAGTTGACAGTGGCTCCTGTGGGTTTTAGAAAATGGTTAAAGGTAATATAATAGTATCCTTAATTCCATGTACTTTATTGAAATAAATGTGACATTTCTCTGCTAGTGATAGTTATGCTGCTTTTTCCTCTATTTTTGCCTCTGTAAAGGCAACTTCATGAAGTCCAGCCAGTCCATAGCACTTATTTGCTGAAGAAAGCATTCACACAGTGTAAGTTTTCTTCAATAAACATGGACACATATGAGTGAAAAAAACCACTGCAATTGGACACTTTATTACATTATTCTTCAGAGTGCACTTCTGATCTAATTCTGCACTGTGCTGCTTTCATACTACAGAAATGAATCTACCTCTTCCAAATGAGTTTGACCAGAGGGAATGGGTGTAGATTCAAGCTTATTGCATCCTGCAAACTGAAAAACATAGTTTCAAGGTCTGATTTTTTTCATTAAAGTTTTAACTTCACAAATAGCTCCATTAAATAATTCTTCTCACAACTAAAAAAGGCAGAGTCTAAACCTAGATGATTATTTCTAATAAATTGTAGTGATTCTGAATTCAATCCTGCCTTCATGGGTAGGGTTCTATTAAGTCAATGGAGTGATCATTATAGTATAACTGTGAATATGACCAAAACTACCTGCTCCTTCCCCAGAACCCCTCAGAAAAGCACTGCTTGTTAGAAGAATGTGTTCTGAACTGCTGTACTTCATACAAATGATACAGCTGTGAAGTCTAGAATAAAAAAACAAACAGCAGAGGGAGGCATACGAATAGGAACAGGAGAAAAAATGTAGACTTGAGACCTGAAAGCAAATGAGGTGAAAAGAGAGAACGTATGGTGCAGTGGGACAGGGAAGGGCATGGCTGCACAAGTGAGAGATGAGAGGATAACTGCTGGTAGATATCCAGCCTGTGAGCCTCTGAGAAACCAGCCCATTGCTAGGATTAATAAAAAAGTGGGAGAGGCAATTTTGAATTTCCTGGAATTGCAAGGAAGGGGGATAACTTGGGTTTTTTTTTTTCTTTTTCCTGTTTCAGGTGAAACATTCTCAACTCAGGGAATTTTTACTTTATTTACTCCCAGTAGTTAGCAGCAACTACTGATCACTGATTCAGGTATTGGGTGGAAAAAAGAGGGAACATAATTATACACTTTAAGAGACACCTTTCCTTCCTCAGGCTCTGCTTTGGCCAAACACCTCTGCTGCTTGCATGCTGGTCTCCTGTTTCTCTGCAGGTCATGCAGTCACCCCGGGGGGAGGTAGTGTTTGATTGTGTGATGATTGCTCTCTGCCACTCTCCTCTACAACTCCTTCCCTTCAGGCCTCTCTGGGGCTGCGTATCCCCAACATTTGACTTGACACCCTCAGCTGTAACAGAGGTCTGAAACACCTTTTCTTTCTGGTAAATCCACGGTTTTCTCCGGTACTGCAAAAAGGGCTAGGCAGGCTGTAGAATTGTTAATAGCACTATTCATATATACGCAAAAAAAATCTAAAAGGAAAATGTTGCTTTTAAACAATTTTAAACTGAAAAATTCTGAAATGCTACTGATTAAATCCAACCCAAATCTAACTGCAATTGTATGTTTTTGCCTCTAAATACCCTCCCCTGTCTTCCACCAGATACAATTTTTGTGTCTACCCAAACCAGCCATCAGCCTATTGATGATGGGGAGAGACTGCCTCTTACTAAACCTATCTGCAATGTATGGCCCTATGTGGTGAAAACCAAAAACAAGGCAAAATGCTTCCAAGTACTCCATCCCTGCTAGTGAAAACACTTGTGAACAATAATGTAATCGAGTGGTGGCTAAGTTATTTTTGTCTCCAGAAGTCTAAGTTTTTTCTTGAAAAAGAGAAAAACTTCTCATATACGTGTTTTTTTCTATCTCTGCAAATCATGTACTGCTGCAAACATTAGTTGTGATACCAGCCTTTGAGGATGGTGATGGGTTGTGAAAATGTCTTGCCTTTTTAAGCAATCTGAATCTGAAACCTCAGAGGCACAAACCTTTTTCTTTATATTGCTGTATTTGCAGAGACCTTAGGTGAAGGGCCATCTCAGAAGTATTTTTCCCAAAAGGGTATTCTTAGGGTGTCATTCAGGGTTTGGTGTGGGGTATTTTTTCCCATTGCTAAGTTGGTATCTTAATGCCACAATGCCTTAATGCCACAATGTCTTAATGCCACAGTGTTTGTATTTTCTCATTTCCTCAATGCCAGGACTATCCCAGCTTACTCAGAATTTTTCAATATATTTGTCTGCATTAGCAAAGATGTGCTTTACCTCTGGGCCCTTCCTTTGTGTTTTGAATTATGGGACAAATTGTCTCTCTGATAAATTTCCACATTTGTTTCAGTGTTTTCCAGCCTGCAGTTTTCAAGAGCCATAGGAATACGCTCCAATAGTCCTCTCACTGGTTTAAGTCCCGAATATGATATTGCTTACCCAGATCCATGAGCCAGGGGCTGAGGGATAACAAAAAGACATTGCCAAAACTTTCCATCCTGAAGTGCTAAAATAGGAGCCCTATCAAACTTCTGAATAAATTCCATGGGGCCAGGATTTTACCCTTATCTGAAAGCCATGGGATTTCTCCTTCATAGTGTCTGGTTATGTAGACAGACCTGACCCTGAACTCCAAGTCTAAACAACTAAGTAAAATGTTTTGGTACAGTGTAATTCTTGTCTGAATTACTACAATTTGGACCCATCTCTACTGTGCATAGGAAAAACAGTTTTGAAACACATGCTTTGTATGTCCCAAAACATGGGCTGGGAGCCTTTCAAAAGCAGTATGCGTTGTATTTCACTGTAGAGTGCATTCACATGTTAATAGCAATATAATAATATAGAAATGTCCTCGCTAAATAAAGTATCCTCTTTTTTTTCATAAATTGAAATATTGAAGTAGAAAGTCAAAGGATTTGACCCGAGTTCCAAAGAACAAGCATGTCAGGATTTATGGCTGTTTCTCAAACAGAGGAAGACTTTACCCTGAAAAGGTTATTATGTCTGAGAGTGATGCCTTGGGGTACCTTCAGCAGGAGCTTCCTTCCTCAGCAAGACTGAGGTAAGCTCCTCTTTCCAGGGAGCTCCAAATCTTCATTACAACTGATGTTGGTACGCTTCCACCATAGTCCACAGCCGCCTGTGTCCTGAAGGCTCCTCTTGCTGGTGTCAAGCCCAAAGAGAATGAATGGACTGCAGGATCAGTGCATAAAGCCGCAGGTGGCTCCTATAAGCACTCTCACTTAGCCTCTGTGCCCGACAATGCATAAATCACTAGCACCATCTGCCTGCTATTTCTTTCAGCATCTCGGGCATTTTAACTCATTAGGAGGTGGCAAGGAAATTAATCTCAAACGAGAAGGATTTTGCCAAAAAGCACAAGACTTTCAACCCTCAGGAAGACCAATGCCTCATCATTTTGCTAGCCCACTGTTGCGGGAAGAAATGCCTGCCTCATTTTGTACTTTTATAGAGGTAGAGAATGGGCTATTCAAAAGCCTGGGGTATCAGGCAGGAAATCCTCATTCCCAGTTTTTCTGTGCTTTACAGTGAGAGAGAGTGATGACACGTTCATGTCCTGGCAAATCTCGCCATCATTCTGTTTGGCCTGGAGTCACTTGCAGTCACCCCTGTGCTTGCCTGCTTACTATAAATAATAAACAGTCAGAAAAAAAGAATTCACAGCTTCTTACTCTGTCGCTGGCAATAGGAAGCTATTTTCATGATGCTTGTTAAGTATTTTGGGCTTTGGCTTGGATTTCTGCAATCATATCTTAATAAATCACATTAAAAGCAGATTAGTTGTGCTACAGGTTGAGTTTTGTTCAAGGAAGTTTTTACTTGAGAGGGTGAATGAGGGGGAGGCAAGACACCAGATGAGGGGAGTATTCAAAATTGTCTTAGCTACAGAGAGCAAACAATATGGGAACATGCAGTCTGAGAGGGAAAAGGCTATAGGAAAAAAATACAGTGAACAGATACCCTTAGGGTATGTGAGGAAAAGAACTTGTAGGTGAGAGGAAGACATCTGTAGCTGGAGCAAGACTAAACTGAGGGGCTGTGGGAGACGGGGACTGTAAACTGCTGATGTGGTAAGGGCAGGCTCAGGTGAGAATTCTCATTTCTACTGATGGGTGGAGGTGTTTTTTTCTAATTAAAAATATTTACAGATTTTTCATGATGGTGACCTTCTTAACATGATCTGGAAATGGAATGAACATTCTCAGTGTCTGAATGTTTTACTAGCATCTGTTACCTTTAAAATTACCCCTGCTTTGATCGCTGAAGGCACCTGTTGTTCCCTTACTGCTGCTCACCGCTTACCCCCAGTGCAGGTGCATTGCCTGTGCTGTGTTCAGGCAGCAGTCCTGGTTCAGACGAGTGCTTGTGCTGGGTGAGGACTGCATGTGGCCAGGCGCTGAAGCAAGCCAGCAAAGGCACTCTTCTCTTGCTCAATTCCTGGCTCTGACTGCATTTCTCAAACACCAGTGTTCTTCCAAACCCGGTTTTTGGGATGTTTGGCCCTGCGTACGTAAACCTGTGTAGTGTTGAGGTTCATAGGTGTCTAAGGAGCTGGAGTGATCAAACAGCTATAAAACAAGGATATGCTTAGTCATTTCACTCACAGCCCTATGAGAGAGAAAGCATTTTTCTCTAATCTTGGTTTCCAGAATGATGGAAGCATTAGCAATGGATTCCCAAAAGAGATTTTTGCTGTTTTAAGCACTACTCAGTAAGATATTTCAAGTCTTGTCCATATACAGAATTCAATGACATTTTTAGAAATTGTTTAATTATACCAGTGCAGGTCAATATGTATATAGCTGTAAGTTGTTTTATGCTGATTTTTATCAAGTTGATGATCCAAACAAACAGCTGATAAAATCTGTGTATAGGGGTGTTACATTAGATAAACCAATTTAAGTCATAGTTTACCTGGAGTAATATAGGTGTGTCTGCAAGCAAGATTCTAGTGTGGATTTTCTGTCCTCACTTAAATGTCATAAGAATTAGCTGTTCTGCTTCTTCCAGTTTTTTTATTTTTACATCTTTCCTGCATCTTCTTGCACATATGTATTTCAATTTATTTACGATATTTCTTTCTGATAACCCCTGAGAAAATCTGTGATGTTATTGTTTAGAATACCTTAGACACACCAAGGGACTTATTTTGGTGCAAGCTATTTTTCTAGCATTCTTTTTTTTCAATTCTGTATATGCCTTTAGATCAGAAGAATCTATTCCTGTTAAAATGTAAAGTACCAAGAGATTCCAGCATTATATTCTTACCTAGTTGTACAACAGAAAGAAATTCTAATCTGCAGCAGTATCTTATAAAAAGAAAGTATCCTGCCTAATGCCCAATGCATTTTAGTCAGGCAGAAGTTTTATGGTAACTGCTGGATCACTGCAACTGCATAGAATAGAAATCAGTGGGGGCACATCTTGCAACTACCACTCCAGGTTGTAACTTTGTAATAAAATCTCCCAGAGCCCTCATTCCCTGCCAGCACATGCTTGACTTCCATTTTGCAGAAAATTCCCTAGAACTCAATGATCTGCCAGAGTTAGATTATTCCATCTTTGGATACACTGCAGAATACATATTTTTCTTTCTTTTTTATTGAAGCTGTCCAGGAAGGAACAAGCGGTGGGCTGGATGGATTTTCACCTTTTCAAAGAAAGGATTTTGGATTGTTAGACAAATGTCCTCTTACATGATTCTGTTTATTATTCTAGGTATAAGATGCACAGAATGCAGAGTGAAACCTACTGCTTTCATTTATGTACTTGAGGAGAGAAATAATATATGAGATCAAAGATACTTTAGCTACCTTCCTGGGCTTTCCTATGCTCCTTTTTGTTTTACTGTTTCATAATGCAGACGGCTATATATTAGGCTATAAATCATTCTGCTTCTTTTGATGATGTTACTGCAGATGACTAAAGCAGAATAACCGTGTTCAAAATAGGGGTCACATTGCTTTTAGTTTTCTTGCTTTACCTGTGTTAGAAAGAATAAAATAGTATTTTTTAAACCTGTGACTTGCAGAGTTATGGAAGAGTTTGACTCTTAGATTGTACATCATTATATACACTGTTTAAAAACTAGTAGTCTAGATAGGTATATGTTGGACATTGGGGTTACATTTGGAGCTTAAATAGTGAAACTGAGGAAGAATAGAGGAAAAAACTTCTCTGTCTGCCTAGCTTTCTGCAGGTTTTTGTTATGCTCTATCATAGCACAAAAATAGGGTTACCTGCAAGAGAAATACCACGAGTATTTGCATGGGTTAAAGGGTAGGCAGAGTTGCAGTAAATGTCTGTGATACAGCCAAGCTCCGTGTGACCCCAGCAGACCCATCCAAGAATGCATTCCTGATGTCTTTGCTCTTGGCCTTGCTGCAGGAGTCAGGATGGTGCTACTGGAGAAGCAGCATAAGAGGGGGCCATAACTGTTGCTCCGACTCCGAGCAATGCATCCATCAAAACCTTGGCAGATGGAGCCAGGGTGCAAGATCAAGCTTGCGGGCATGTACGCGTGCTTGCATCTAAGAGCTGGTGTCCTGTGTTTAACATGGGGCACAAACACCATGTGGTAGGGATGGCAAACATGCCCACCTTCTGTCTTCTTGAGTCGGGGTCTGCCACTGAAGGCACTCACACAGACAGCAGTGGCACCGTAATGTGTTCATCCTTCAGATAACTTGAACTGTGTTGAAAGAGATACCAGGCTGGCAAGATGGACAAAGAGAAACTGTTACCATGCTTTAAATATGTAATGGGCACGTGTTCTGTACTGGTTTGGGGTCTTGAAGAAGGCTGGCTGTGAAAAGGGTCCCAAAGAAATGGATGCTTGGTGAAATATCTTGTACCCCAAAACAGCGAGCCCATGTTAGTCTTCCACAGCATTCCTTTTGCTGCAAGGGTCAGGTTGTGCATGGGTCAATGCTGCATTTACTGTGTTCTTTAAGAAAAAATGGTGTCAAACCTCCCAGCAGGTAATGAAGTTCAGGGGCTTCTCCGTGTTTACAGTCTTAGATGGCCTCTAAAGTATCAAAAAGTGTCTGCTGTGACAAGTGCTGTGCTCATGTGGCTCAGTTCACCTGCAATACTGATTACGACTTGAAGAGCTAGTCATTTCTGAAGCCATTTCTGTGCCCAGACAAAGGCACAGGTAAAATTGTTGGTCTTGCTTCCTAGGAATAAGCTACTGGGAAATTGCAAAGTGGTAAGTAATGAGCTGTACTGGAGTGCTACTGTTGAGTTAATTTGCTAATATTCTGTTCTAGTCAGCATGAAAACCCTGCTTTTCAGAAATATACTAGACCACATCACCTTACACCTCAAGAAGTAATAAACTATGCCAAAGTAAGCTTTTTTCCCGGATGCAGCTTCTAATTAGTACAAATGACATTACACTATGTTTGCCTTACTGTGAAACAGAAGTGAGAATTAAAAAACAGAGTTAACACCCGAGATGTTAACGTGTGTCTGCACACAAATGAATTAGACAAATTTTTGTGCACACAGGATAATTAAACCATCTTAAACTTTAAAACTGAAAGAAAAAGAAAAGTACTGAAATAATAAGACAAGCGCTCATGAGGTGCAGGAAGAGGAGTAGTTACAGCTGCAGGAACCAGAGCGGCTTTTCTTCTCTCCAGCAGATGGCAGAATTTTCTCAGCTACAACAGGCAACAGCAAATTGAACCGCCTGAAACCTGATCTCTAAAGAAGCAACATCCAGCCTTTCTTGACTTGCAGATCCCTGAAAAATCTGGTGGAGTTAGGAGTTCAATAGATAACAAAACAAATAATCTCTTCTGATGGAAGAGATGTGGAAGTCACCTGGCAGCACAGCTAGCAATAGTCCATGTAGCTCAGATTTACACTACAGCTGAATTGTCATACCTTATATGACATAACACATATGAAAGCCCACAGAGTTTTTCCCATAGCTTTGAGAGGCAGTTTAGGAAGTTCAGACAAGCAAATGTGCTGAGTAGAAGTGTAGTAGAAGGATAGTCCAGCTTTTGTGACAGCTCTCAAGATCTGTTTTCAGCCACTGGTGAAGGTAGGATACTGGGCTAGATAGACCTTTGGTATGACATCATATGGCTACTCTTATGATACTTTGCTATGCTACTTACTCTAGTAAATCGTTTAAATAACGTGAGAAAATAATATTTTACTACAGATGTTTTTTAAGTCCTTGTTCACCACTATGTGGTAAAGCAGCTGCTAGGTAAGGAAGCGGGGTTTAATCTCCAAGTATCAATACATTATTCTCAATACATCTTTTGGCAAGTCACTCATCAGTGATTTTTTCAACTTTCTCCTTGAAAATTGGGTGCAATGCCCTCAACAGATAAGGTTATATTCTTTGGATGAATTTGTCTTTATTAGGTGCTCAGATACGATAGAGAAGTGTTAGAATGATGACTAGGAAGATGGACAGTAAGCACGAACTCTTGATCTAAATACATCCTTTTAGCTAAACTTTGAAATAACTCCTGAGATCTCATCTTCTAGGAAACACTGCATTTTAGGTTTTTAAATGATAATAATTCATTCTTCTTTTGTTGTTGAAATTGTTATTTGAGGGTTTAGAAACTTCTTTTACTAGCCCAAGTAGGAAGGGTTTATTTCCAGTGGAACAGCAACAGGTTATCAGGTACTCATTCAGCTTGTGCCAAAATTGTTTTTTATTGTGTTAATTTTTTTAATTATAAATAAATAGAATGTTTTTCAGCTACAGAAATATGTGGTCAAATAAATTTTTTTCAGAGTCCAATTCTAGCACATTTCTTATCTGATGTCCTATTCTTCCAGTCAATCCATTAGAATTGATGGGCAGAGTGCTGTTCCCTGCTCTGCTACCAGCTTCTGTCTTCCTCAGCTTGTAGCCCAGCTGTGAAACCCTACAATGAAGGTTAATGCTTCTGCCTGTGCTGTGTTAATACAAGCAGAATTCTAAATAGATGAGGATTCAAGAACTTTTCACCCTCTCTTTGGAAGGTAGTAGAAAAGGATTGAATGCAGTGTGGTTCTCTGTTAATTCATACATTCTATTCTGAATGTAGGTCAGTGGAGCAGAGAGAAAGTCACTTAAAAAATCAGCTGTCATATATTTCTTGTTCTCTTAATGAGCCACATTAAATAAGAGTAAGGAAGTACTAATTCATGTGTCCATATGTGTAGGTTTTATTTATGCTCTTTGGCTTCTGAGTTAACCTTACCGTGTATCTTTTGTGCAGGTTTAGCATTTGTGGATTAGCAGAATTCGAGGTTTGCCATAATACTTCTATTAGCAACCTCTGAATAGATAGATATTTGACCATCTGTCACGGGCATTGTTTACAAGGTGGCCAAATCGCTCCTTCAGCTCTAGGACGGTGAGAGACCCTGAATAATTCTGCTGCAGCTTTCACTGTGTTCATTCCCAGCCATCTGCAGTCCCTGGAGCATCGTGGATGTCCCCAGCGCTTTTAAACCTATTTTCCATCTGTTGCCTTCCCACCTATCAGCAATACTAATATGCCCAGAAGATTTTGCTGCTCTCACTGGCAGCAATAGCAACATTTGGAGCCTTCTGTCATGTGCTGGTGCTGCTGGGAGCTGGCAGGCAAGCAGCAGGAATTAACAGCTTCAGAGCCCTGCAGATTAGGGTTAGACTCAGAATTAGACTGTGGTCAAAGCCATGTTCTAGTCCTGGGAATTGAGAAGCTTACCTACAACCTTAAGAGTGCTACCAGGACCTGACACCTCAATGTTCAGAGCTGTTAATATGATTCCCCTCACCATGGGTAGCTGGGCAGAGGGCAGAGCCTTGATTCCATTTTGCTGTACTTGCTGGTCAGACCAGCCGAGGCAGCAAATCAAAAGCAATTTACTGCCCTGCGATCTGGGAATAAGGAGAAGGAGGAAGGGCGAAGGTGAATTTGATGCATCTTCTGGGCATGACTATCTGCAAGACAGCCAGTTATCTCCTCAGTTGCTCACACCTGAAGCCACAAGCACAGCTGACCTCTCTGCACAGTGCAGAGGGAGTGGAGAATGGAGACAGATCGTTTCTTGTGCTTTGGGAGATGGGATAATATTGGAGATGGGAAGAAGCTCTCAGAGCTAGTAGAGGAAGTGACTTGGGAATAATACCCAAAAAAAGAAATAATATCTATTGATTTAGTGATCTTACCTCAGGCCTGGGACAGAGTCCTAGAATTTATTAATCTTTCAGCTGTGCATGCACTTTGGTAGTTCATGGTTTCCATACAGGCTCTCTTTTCCTTGGTGCTTCACCTTTTAAGTTCTATATCAGCCACATGGGAGGAAGACTGGAGAATGTATCCATACTTCCTTTTCACACCGGCCTCCTTGCTACAGCTACATTCACATATCCATGTTTCATAAAGAAATTATTGGTGATTCACAGAAAGCACTATTGGGGTACTCATTCTTATTTTTCCCTAGGTACTATGGTGCATCAATAAACAGCCTAACAGTTATCTCCTAATGCTACTGTTATCTGTAAATGACTGCAGGAATTGGGATATTAGGTGTTGAAATGATGGGATGGCATCAGAAACCATATCTCTGAAGGAGAAAGATTCTTTATGAGTGAGTCTGAGAGGCTAAGTCTAACTGCGTGAAGGAAAGAGATGAATGGACAGGGAGACACCATCCACAGTTCCAGAAGTCAAAAAGATGAAAAAGCAAGAACAGAGTAGAGCAGAGCAAAACTCTTAGGAAAGCAGAACTGAAAGTGGTTTCGTGGGGAGGTATTGTGAATCTCGTGCTGTAGCGATGCAGTGAATGTTGCCAGCCAACATAATTTGATTCGCTGTCAGGTTGGGTAATAATCTGACCGTTCATGGTGATCTTCAGAGCCTCTTTTGGGTAATGTGAACGTCCAGGGTAGAAGGTGTTATGACCAGCCCTCAAAGGTGAGGGTAGCTCAGGTTCTTGTCGATAGATCCTGCTTGTCCTTGGCCGAGGAGTGCAAACCCAGCCCCAGCAAAGCACGCTGCAGCCTCCAAAAAACGGCTGATTGCTTTGAGTTATTAACCACTAACATTTCAGTCTCTCACAGCAGGTACTTCACTGGAAAGAACCCTTTCATTCAGCTGAACTTTAAAAGAGCAGCTACCAGAACCAGCAAGGCATGGAGGCTCTTCTGCTGACACCTTGCTGGTCACACAGAAGTTTCTCCATCCTGGTAGCCTCACTTGACTCCCTGGCATGAGTCAGTGCTTCTCATATTAAAACAAGTTCTCTGCTGCCTTCCTGCTTTAGAGATGTTAGTCAATATTTGGCAGGGGGATGGCCTCATGTCAGATATTTGCTATTTACTTGTCTCCTGACAACAGACCATTTTTGAAAAGGTTATAAAGCACTCTGGTAGCTCAGTTAATGTGAACTCCAGAAAGACGTCTCAGAGTTTGCTGCCCATTTTCTCAAGAAATCTGATCTGCAGTAAGCACAGTTCTTGCCCAAGCTGAGACATAGCGAGTAAGGGTCCTGCAGATGCTGCTTCTGGCTGATGAAGACTTTGTGATCCCTGATAAAACAGCTGAGAGCAAAGAGCTGGCCTATTTGGGATTTTCAGTGCTCCTTCTACTGCATCAATCCTGGCAGCAACGGGACAAGAACTAGAGTATGGCAGGGAGTGATGGGGAGGTGGAGTAGAGTGGTGAAAAGAGGCAAGGTGCCTAGAAAGAAGACTGGAGAAGGGAGTTTTTGGAAGAAGACAAATGCTAGAACCTGTATAAAACTGGATAAGGGATTCGACTGTTTCATGTACTTTGAGGAAAGAGTCTGAGATGCAAGAAAAATTAGTTTCTCTTAAGGAAAAGAAACCACATTGTGAAAGCATGAAAGACCAACAATCTATTTCTAAATAAGATGGAAATAAGATTCACAATAATTAACTACTAATGAAATTAGGAAGTAGAGGAAATAAGAAAGAGAAGAAGGAGTAGCAATAAAATAGATCTGAAAAGATATTGCTTGAAACATTTGGATACTGAGGGGGCAGAGGGAAGACAAAAGGAAAGTAATTTAAAATATGTTTATGCATCATATTTTGTGATGGATAAACAAAACAAACATGAAGATGACAAGGGCTGTCATGAAGCTTTACAGACCAGCTTTAAAACCAGAAACAGCAACTTCCTACACATCTACAAGACTTTACCACATACATATCTCATTCAATTGTTCTTTCTAGAAGAGCTTGCATCCAGCTTCCTACCCTAATGGTTGAAGCACTGTTATGCCTGTGATTTCTTTTATACTATTGACAAATTAGAGGAACCGGTAATGTTCCGTCATCAACAAAATCATAAAAATTCTACCTTCACTTCTGAGTGTTCCTGACACAATTAATAAAGGAAGGGAGTTTAATTAACAGGATACTGGTAATGTCATTATTTTTCCTCTGTAGAGCTCCTGCAGAAAGACTGAACAGGATTAACTGCAGAAATGGAAGAGCAGAATAAAAGAAGAACAAAGAGAGAAGTTAGCTATTAGAAGACAGCTATTCTTAGCAAATAGTTGTCTAATTAGGCACCATCTTGCATTGTGAGTTAGATCAAGAGAAATTTCATCCTTGCTGCCCATCCATTGACTCCACCGGAGACAGAGCAGTACTGAAGAAAGCATCGGCACTGTCAAATATATGTTTCCTCTGTAGTGAACATCTAAATTAATTGTGCCTATGTAGAAGAAAAATGGAAGAAAAATGAGATTCTGTTTCTAGGTTTTCTACTGATTTGCCAAAAAGATATTATTTATATGGTTAACTTCTGTGTAGGATTGCTTTTCTGCACTGCTTCTGGGCGTCAGGAATGTGACTTTTTTCCTTGTGCCAGGCCCAGCTCTTAGGCCAAAAATGTGTCCTTCAGGGCTGAAGGAGCACAACATTGCCTGGGATTGAGAAAAACAGGGATGGACAGAGCTCTCCATACAGCCCAAAAAGGAGTGAGCTTTTCCCTTCCTGTTGTGTTCATAACCTTCTTCTGCAGCCATTATGTTTTGCTTGCTGTTGATAAAAGCCTCTGTGAGAAACCACAATTGGACACACAGCTCCACCACGCCTCTCAAAGCAAGCGGAAACTCTGCGAGTCCTTTTCACCGCTGCTCCTGAGTTAATTTTTTTGTGTTTCATCTTTGCAAAGCTTGTTTCGCTGGAATACCGTATGGTCTCATTCACTAATGATGCTGAAGCTCTTTTATCTTTGGAGGAAAGGCTTTACAATGACAACTATAATATTGCAATCCTATACTAATCTCTGGATGTCCGGTACAGATGGGAGTAGAATTTGTGTTATCCAGTTCAATAAAGAGCAATGTAGTGTTCTCAGCAGATCCCTGAATGACCTTGCTAGATTTCAAAAAATGACATATCCAGGTTTGTTATGCTTTTGCAGCATCATCTTCTACTAATATTTTCTCCTTGACAGGAAACCAATGCTAAATTACTCAGGTAAAGGAAGCTGTATGTGTTTAATAACGCTAGTCATCCCTGCCTAGCCCATCACCCTGCAATCAAAATCTCATTTCAGATTGTAGAACTATGTGAAAATGCTTTTCTCTTTTTGTTGTTGTTGTTCTTGTTGTTGTTTTTATTTTTAAAAGTGCTTATTCATTTGGTTTTTATTATGACTGTATATTTTCACTAAGTATCTTGTATCAATTATAGTATCTACCATGGACCTAACACCAGAGAAACCAGTTTAAATCAACATAATCCACTGAATGATGTTGTTATGCTGCTCCCTAAACAGAGAGGTCCCCTTGGTCTCTTTTCAAATCTGCATATGCAAATTTTCTTATGTACCTCCATAGGTTTCCAAGGAGTGGAAAAACGGTAATACCTTAGAAAAGTAAGCAAGAGGCATGTATCCCTGAAAAGAACAATTATTTTTAAACTAGCAATTGTCTTCGAGTAGTCAGTAAAGAAAGGCCACATCTTTCAAGAGGGTAACTCTGTAGGGCACAAGTCTGGGTGAGTAATAACCAGACCAATAAACAAATGTAACACTGATGGATAGCTGCGACCCTCCTGACAGAGATAAGGAGAAATGTATGCCCATTTCAACTCACAGACACACAAGTAAAACTGACATGCACAAGAAAGTGTAATGTAAGTACAGAAAATTAATGAAAAAATTAATTATGACCTACAAAAGTGTCTCTCTCAGTAACTTTTAACCTTTTCTGATTTTTTTTGTGTTTCCATAGATAGAGCAAGGATTTAGAGAGTGAGGGTCAAATTAGAAGAAACTTCAAACTGTAGTCTAACAAAAGAACCTCTGCTTTTCATTCTTTTCTTTGCCTTACGTTTGTGATTCTCAGTTTGGGAAGGAGGTGGGAAGAATTATCACCTCCAGTGCTCTCATGTACTTCTGAGTTAATTTTTTGAGCCCTGCAGTTAGCAAATGTGTGTCTGCAGTGTGCCATAGGAAGCTGCACTTCCCCAAAGCAGACCAAGAGAAGCATGTCCCTTGGGGCACACTCCCTCCTCTGTGCGGTGGAGAAAGAAGCTGACTACATTCCACAGTGAAGGAAGCCAAAGAATGATTCCGGTAATGTAATGAAGACATTTGAATTCTCCTAAAGGGGAGGGCACCTTTGGGTCAGAACTGCTGGACAGGGATATTTTAGTGGAAACTGTAAGAAGCTGTCAGGCACTGAGACACTGACACTGGCAAGGAAAAGCAAATTAGAATGTAATTGGTCCAAGTAAAGTAGTACTGGTTGAAAGTATGGATAGTCAGACCAGCTACTGAGTGAATTTATGCTAGTAATTTGACCCTTTCCACTCATTAAGAAGCAAAACATGAGGCATAGAACAGCCAAGATGTTGAATAAGACTCCTCATTATTCCAGTCAGTTCAAGCAGGGTAAGGAGCTGGAATGTATTTCAGAAGAGTGACAAAGAAAAAGGAATAAGCATGAGAGCAGATGTGCTAAGCTGTTGCCTCTCTTGTAAGTGCAATATGGATATATTCACATAAAGGAAAAGAAATGTGGGGGAAATAGAACAGACCAGGAAGGTCTGAGATGACTCCCTGCTCTCAGGTGGGTAAGAGTGGCTGTCAGTAGTTGCTGTGAGTTAAGAGGGCCTTGATGCAGTGTTACTTTTGGCAGATGACCAAAGGGCATGAAAATGGCCCCTGATACCCCAGTGACTAAACAGTATATCCTCTTTGATGTACTGCTTCTTACTGATTTGGATCCACAAAAGTTTATTGCTGGAGCCAGATCCTCAAATCCACACATGGAAGTTAGCAACTACTTCTCTCTGCGTGGTGGTTCATAAATGGGATGAAAATAAGCCTGCCTGCTGGTAAGATGGGCAGAGGGAAACACAGCCATGCATACTGCAGGGGATGTTCCCAAATTCAGCTCTCTCCTAATGCCAGGATGAACTCTCTTTTTCTGTTAGGCATCTAGTCTGACTTCTGGGTGCCCTCCCTCCCCACTCTGCCTTTTAGAGGGGCACAGCAGAGAAGGAAATTTGACATTTTCAGGACAAGGAAGAGCTTGCACATAGCTTAGTGAGGAGAGAAAGGCAGGGTGGGAAATGAGTTCCCACCCTTGTTCTAAATCAAATCAAGTTCTGTTTTCACTGAGCTGCAGGTTCATGTTGCCCCTTGCTCTCTGGTTTCCCTGCCTTGGAAATCTTCTTTGCTGTATGCTGGTCCAGCTTTAAGAGGCAGACTTTATTATCTTTTCTTTTTTCTTATCTTCTTTGGTGTCAGTATCATGATATACAATAGAAAAAACTTTTACTGTTAGGCTGGTCAGGCATTGGAACAAGTTGCCCGGGGAGGTACTGGAGTTACGATCCCTGAAGGTGTTTAAGAGGCATCCGGATCTGGTGCTGGGTGATGTGGTTTAGTGGTTACAATGGCAGTGCTGGGTGGATGGTTGGACTTGATGATATTAAAGTTATTTTCCAACCTTGATGATTCTGTGATTCTGTGTGGGAACATGAAGACAGAGACTTTAATCAAGTTGCATACGTCCTACTCTGCTACCCCAGCAACTGAATTGCAGAAACCACTTCCCTAGACATGTCCTAAACATTTGAGAAGCTGATTTCACTCTTGCAAAACTTCTGCTGACTCCAGTGCACCCACCTGTACAAAGATAAAACCCATATTTAAATAAGTTTTCTTTGAAGAGTACATCTATGGAATTCTAATACATGAGATTGATTTTTTTTTTTTAAACTTGATATCTGGAACAGTTAAAATACCACTAGAAAATAATAATAATAATAATTTAATAAAATCATTGAAATACCACCTGATTGGTAAATCCCTCTGGATTAGTGTACATTGTTATTTTAGTAACTAGCTCATGACATATGTTCTACCCTCTGCTTGGAACGAAACACTCCTTTTCTGCACAATTATGTATTTATTTTAGCAGGACCTCTAGTAAGAAAATCAGCTGGCCAACGTCTCATGAAAAAGTAACTGCTTTTTATAACCTGTTTTCTGTTTGTAGAAACTGAATTTGTGAAATAATATCTTAGAAAAGTGACAGGGAAAAATGCAGAGAGGACAAAAAGAAAGGCCTAATATATTTCTACTTTGAATCAAGTCTGTCAACCTATAAAATTTCCATTGCCTCATTTTCCTTTGCACCGACTGCTCACAACATCTCTCAGCATGGGAAACAGTAGCAGACTTTGGCTTTTAATAAAATGCACACTTAACCAAGAGAGACCTTGGGAAAACATCCTCAAATCCCAGCTATCCTGGGCTAGAGCAGCAGAAGCTTTCATTAGAATTACACAACTCTTTGGGACATGTAAGAAAAGCCTTGTGATGTGTAAAGAGTAGCTACTGTGTTTATAATGGATGGTAAATGAATCCCTTTCCCACAGACGCCGTCTGTAATAATGTCACTTTAGAAGGATTACATGATCTTCCTCTTGCTTTTAAGCAGCATCGTTTAGCCATGAAGGCCATACAGCATGCGCTGGATGCAGAGCCTAAAGAAAAGGAGTTCTTGAAGGTCCTTGGGTTTCATCTCTTTCGGATTACCTCAGCAGGCCTGACTGATAGTTTTCTTTCAATTTCTCTGTGTAAGGAAGCGCAGTGACTTGGCTTTGTAATCCGCTGTTCACACAGATATCGCCTGTCACGAGCAGCGCTCTGCTAATCTGCTGGGACACCTTCATCATTCAGAGGGCAGGGATGTTTCTTCATGCTCTGGCTTGGGGTGCCTGGGAGGCCTTTGGGTTAAAAGACCAGATCAGTGAGGCATAAGTGACAGCAGAACTTCAGAGAGATTCAGAGAGCTGTCTTGCACACAAATGAGTGACGTTACCCTGCTGTTGAGAAAAATCCGCCTGTTACATCTTCAGCAGCCACTTTTCCTCACTAGCAGACATGCTTCTGAGCTCTTCCACCATGCTTCCCTGATGGGAACAAAATTTCTTGCAGGGCAGGGTTATTTTTCATAGAATCAAAGTGGAAAAGTTTGTTTTCTGCAACAATAATGTAGCCTATCTGTTTTGCTACAGGCTCTTCTCAGTCACATTTATACCAGTGCTGCTTTTCTGCACCCCTTTCTGACACCTGAAGGTATAAAATACCAAGAGAAAGTCATACAAAGCTGTCATAATATGGCAGGCCATTGTGCTTAATTATGTGTGATTTAAAAACATTGGCCTATCCTCCACACTTTTTTTGAATGGAAAATTCTCCTTCTCTACTGATCAAAGAAATGTCCAATTTAATTTTGGCTTTACTGTATAGTTTATGTGATCAATTCTTGCTTCTTAATAGGTGAAAACCAATTTTTGTCTTGCAGAAGCAGTTTAACAGTATTCATATGTCCAGATATAACTGGTGAAAGCAACAACTGTTGAAAGCAAGACAGAGGAGAGAGATTTTTCAGGAAGACTCTTTTTAACACAGAAAAGAGGAGAGAATATTTGATGTGACTGGCAGGTAAGGTTTTGTGTCACCAGGCCACCACCATAATGGAAATTAATTGGCAGCTTTTCTACGTGAGCATGGTTAAATTAATGCAATGATACCTAGCAACATTAATTCAAGTAAAATGTTAAAAAGAAATGAAAAAATGGAGGACAATCTTTTGAAGGTGACAACACCATTGCTCTTTTATACACATCTGTAATGGTAAATTGTCATAAAAGATTTTTAGTGGAAACTGTATTTAATTGTTTTTTTTCAGGCCAGGCATTAAGCATCTGCTGCCCTAATTGCACTAAAGTATAATTCCTCATCATAAAATGAGAGTTCTCCTGTGCACAGCTTGTAATTTTTACTGCCTTTTATAACTCCAGCACTTACTGCATATTTATATTTTTGATTATTCTATTTAGAAATTAACAATCTCATAGCTAATAAATAACCCTTTTTTTTTTTTTCCACTGGGCATCTGTTGCTAAAAGAAGAGATAATCTTGATAGTTAGGTAAAGAGAGAATGAGACCAACATGCAGAATGCTCAGAAATATCCAGACACACGTAACACTGGCAGCCACTAATAAGACTGTCAAGTGCCTGTCGAATTTCAGATGTTTTCCTTGCGAGGCTTGGTAGTGCCTACGAGCACTGCCAACAGATTGTTAAAATAACCCCAGGAACACACCCTTTCTAGGTCAAAACCAACTGTGAAGCTGAGTGCACTGTAATTATAGTGTACTAAATGAGTTACAGCTTGAGCTAATCACACCCCACTGAACTAAAAAGCTGTAATTACACAGGGAGATAATGTGAGCTTGGCAGGATCGCCTATGGCAGCTTCTGGCTTTGAGGGAAGGAAGCTTCACAGCCGGTTTGCTGGTCATTGAAAGCTGGGGCTCAACTGGGAAAATTTACAATTCAAGAGGTAAAATCAAGTTTGTGGTCAACAGAGAGCAAAACTTAGTAGTATTTACCCAGCTGATACAAAGAATGTTTCTATCGAATATTTACTTGAAATTAATGATTTTTATCAAACCAGTCAGTATGATGCTGGTTTTATGGCAGCATTGTGCTGTTTGAAGGAAGCTAATACAATTTGTTGATGTAACTATATAAAGAACTTTGTATTTTTTTAATGTTCTATCTGTTCCTCCTATGTTAAAAGAGGTGTCTGAATGAGTTATCAAATTTAGGGCTTCACATTTACTTCTTGATTTCCTGATTTTCTGAAAGTCTCAATTTTACTTTATCTTTCTGGAAAGGTATGAAATACTTTTTAGGCAAATTTAACTTTATACTACTAAATATTTAATTATTGGTTAGATCTTAATAGGTGGATGTGTTTGGTTCTGTTTGTGATGCACATGGGCTGTGTTACAAGTAGAACATTTGACATACAGGACTTCCTTAGCACCACAGAAGTCCCACAGAAAACAGTTCACAGCAACAACTACATTAATCTTAAACAAAATGCCAGATTGTTGTATTTGAGAACCTCATGGTGACCTCCTCTTTATAAAGGAGCAAAGCTGTGATAAATTAAATACCTCCACTCTTACTTACATTTATATTTATCAAATATCAGGGGCCTGATCTAGCTGAAGCTGTCCCTGCTCATTGCAGGGAGCTTTGACTAAATGACCTTTTTAGGTCCTCTCAACCTAAACTAGTCTACGATTCTATGAAATAGGAGGAGAAGAGGAAGAGACTGGAGAAGGAAAAGTCATTAATGAAATATTGAGTAGCTAACATAGCAGAGAAGTCATACTGCATGAGGTGAATCCTGTGCCTCTTGCTGGAACATTTCCAAAGACAGCCTGGGAGACAGTGGTCTTGATAGTAATGGCTTTTAGTCTTGATCCACTCTTTTAATTGGTGGAGAACTGAATTTAGACTTTGTATTCATTCACACAGTATCACGTGCAAATTGTTCTGCTGCAACAGTATCTGCTCCAAAACCTCCTGTCTACCACAGGCATCACTGATGCTGTCAAACACAATCTGATAACTCAGTCAACTAAAATGCAGCTTTCCATTTAGTGCCTGAAGGCACTTCTTTCCACTGGGGGATGTTGCCATGTCACATTTTAGCTGTCTCCTCTGGCCACTAGATGAGTGCAAGAGAAGTTGCTCTAATTTTCTGGAAAATGTTGCTTACAGAAAATGACCAGATGTTCACTTGTGCCAAAAAGCAGAGGATAATGGAGGAACATTATCCTGCAGGAACAGTGGGATGAAAAGGGCTCATTGTGCTTCTAAGTGGAAGCCTGCATAACCTCCTCCCTACTGCAGCCACGTGAGCTTCCAGTGACAGGAAAGGAAGGTATTAAAGGGAATAGCTGCAGTGGGGCATCCCAGGATAAAAGCCACCTGGGCAGAAAAGTGACTGTGTGGGGTACACAGTGGAGAGGAGTCTGCCTGAAGCCAAGTGTGGAAGCAGAGAGAATCTGAGAAGGTCTCTCTGGATGGGTTTTTGCTGGAGTGGATTTCAGTGAAATTACTTTATTCTGTGGTTGTTGTAGCCTGTCTCATTCTCTTTCTTTTTTTCTTTCTTTTTTTCTGCAAAGAGATGAAATATAAATTGCAGATGAGGTAGGAAGTCCTGCATACACCTGGCAGGTGGTCACCAGGAGATGGCACCTTCCGATGCAGAAGCTGATGCTCCTTTCTCTCAGTATTGCAACTTGTACACTCAAACCCCCAATATGCTGGGTTTAGGACTGTGGTTTTTCTTTAACTTTTCTTCTTCAGTGTTTACCTCCTCCTAGAAAACTCTGTGAGAATAGTAGCTAGAGTTCTAGAGAACCAGATTAGCCTGGAGTAAGTAGCTGGTTTATTAAACTATCTTGGACCCAGGAAGAAATGTGTGGAATCGGAGCAAGGGTTGGGGGATTTTTACCACTTTCCCCCAAGAAATTAATCAAGTGACCAGTGATAAAATGGCTTGCTGAACTCATTTAAATCTTACCCTGTGGAGACTGCAGGGCAAGTAGGATGAACTGTTCAACATATTTTTGCAAATAACCTGCAGAATGTTACTGCTCCTTCCAGAGTTGATGTAATATCAGCCAGAGAACTTTCTTGGTGGATAAAAGCCAAGAAATACTCACTGTGGCTGAGAATGCTGGTAGGCTGGGCGAGCCCTCTTCAGCTCGCTGCTGAGCTCGGTGTGCATGCTGAATCAGGAACAAGCCAAATGCCAGGGTCAGTGACTGCTCAATGTTCAGCTTCCACTAGAGTGCATGCTGTTGCTCAACAGTGATGATATCGAGGCCTGCCATAGTCCATTTTTACCCCCTGAGGTGTGGCCTGATAGATCTGTGCTGGAAACAAACACTCTTTAGGGATGAAAGTAGTGGCTTGACATACAGAGAAAGCACAAGATGTTTGTACCATTCCCATTACCCAGATATTAGGCATAACCCAGGTTCTCTTGTGAAGAGGAGAGTTTGGGACTGCAATGCTACATCATTCAGCCTCAGCAGTAACCAGGAGAGAAACCCATGTTCAAATCCTTGTGCTAGGACCAGAGTTATTCTTCAGAATCAGCAAATTTTCTTGCCAGCACTCCGGCCCAAGAGGAAAAGCACTGTTATGTGAAGCCATACCAAGATTGGCTATTACAGCTGGTGAAAAGCAATTTTTGAGTCAACAGGTTTGCTGTAGGCACAGTGGAGTGAAGTTTCTGGAAGCCCTTCTACAGGCCCTCAGTCCTTGCATGATCAGTGTCTGCATGTTTCTGGTGAAACATATGTATGAGAAAAGAAAGGGCCATGAAAACTATTAAGATTTTCATGATGCCCACATGGAAATGAGTGCCCATCAGAAGCGATTGGTTAGGACTTTGGTTTATTTTATTAAAGTTTTACTTGTTTATATGTATGAAGGCAAAAGAGCCAAGCTGAAAATCTAGAGAATGAAAAGTACCATGTAAATATTAAACATAATTAGATATTTTTATTTTTTGTATTTCAAACCCTTTTGTTTTCATTTTGACATTAAGGCACTGCATAAATGTAAATATTAAGCTAGTTCCAAAACTTATACAGGTATTTTTCATGCTATAAAGAAGGTTGCAAAGTGAAGTTTTCTCTTAAAATCTCCACTGCAAGTATCTGGCTTCATTTTTATATTCTTAATTTTGTTAGCAAAACCATCAATGTGTGAACAATGGTGGTTCTGCACTTGCCTTCCCCAGGAATAGTGTCTCATTAACCTAAACTACAGCAGTTCTCCAGAGCCTCAAAGTGCTACAGCAGCATTGGAGCACTGCTGAGACAGGTGATGCAGGATGAAGCCACCTGCACCCACTGCATCACTGGAGACTTCTCTGGTGTTGTAGAGACCACTGTATGTAAGACGACTTTCAAACCATCAGTGTAACACAGAAAGGCCACAGTCACTCAAAGGCTTTGAAAAGCTTGATTCTGAGCCTGAGGGTCAAGGTGGTCAGGTGCTGGAAAAGGAATCTTCAGAGATTACAGACTCTTCTTCTCTGGAGATGTTTAACTAACTCTTGATGGGATTCTGAACAATCTGTTCTAGCCATGCCATCTTTGAGCAGGCAAATGGACTAGGTGACCTCCAGAGGGCCCTTCTAGCTTGAATTATTCTATGACTCTATGATCTTGGCAGAAAATCCCTCTCTACTGGGTCATATATAGGAATTTACATTATTTGTAGATAGCTAATAAAAGATGCTTTTATTGCCTTACTTGTTGGAAATACATTTGGGTTCTTGTTACTGTAACTTTCAACAGTGTCTGTACTTGTTTGACCCCACTGAAGAGGTAACAGAGGTCTCTGAGGCACACTATCCATATATATTGCTTAATTTTAACTCTGTGCTGCAGGATGGTACTAGCTTTTCCAATTTTCTCCTTTACCAGGCCATGCAAGTGTTTATGTCCTAAGCTATCTAACGTAATAAGGAAAATAGCAAATGAGTTCCTTTAAGAAATTCTTGGCATTTTAATAACAGTACTCAGGCTGGAAATGCTTTAGAGCATACAGTGAAAGTTATTTGGAGTCCAAGGCCATTATGAGAATCAATGACACAGGTTTGAAAGCATGAAAAACTTGCATATTCTTTAAATCATTTTCAGGATACTATTTCCAATTCCCTTAAATGCATGGAAGAGTGATATTTGTGGTATATCACTTCAGTGGGGTTACATCTAGGGTAATGTTGTCTATCTTTCACTGTCAGCTAGGGGATATTTCAAGCCGGGACCCCAATTAAGTATACAGTATTCATGAGCTATGCCTGTGTTATTTACAGTATTGCACTTCATTAATAAACACAATTCTGTATTGCATGGTTAATGACAATCAACATAATTACTGTAACCCAGGTAGAAAATTGCTTCTGAGTTATAATGAAGCATTTTACAAAAAAAAAAATTATTCCAAGGCTTGAGATAACAGCTTTAATGGAACATTACTATTTTTTTTCTTTCTCCCCTCCTCTCCCCCACCTCCATTTTCCCAAACTCCAGTACTTTTAAGGCAATTCACCTCAAATGTGCAATTTAGAAGACCATAATCAGCAAAGTGGAAGACTGGAAGGCTTGAATTTATTAAAGTGCTATCTTTAATGCACTCATATGTCTCTGGTTCATCCTTACTACACTAGTAAAAGCATTATCAAAATATAGAGAAGTCTATGTGTGTATGTATGTACACAATCACCCAGACTTATATATGCAACATCATGACCAAATCCCTGTGTTCTATACTTTAAAGAAGAAAAAAGTAAACTATTTGGTGAAGTTATTACTAGAGGTCCTCTTATATCGACCCAGGAGACATTTGATAGCTGCAGCCTGTTTCTTTAACAGGAAAGGAAACACAAAAGGGAAATTACTGGCTACTGCATTCAGTTACAGGGCCATGCAAGATTTAGGTAGCATAAAATGGTGTAGCCTCATCAATACAAAGAGCACTTCCTTTCCTTGGTCATGTTGTTGTACAGCCAAAGGACGGCAGCAGCATAATCCCCTCAGCCAGCAATTGCCTCGCATATGGAAACACCACCCCCTGCAGCTGGACCCTGCAGCTGCCTTGTGCTCACACAGCTTCTCTCTCTGCTTGTGTGTCTCATATCAGTTTCACCCATCCAATTTTTCCAGAGCTATTAATGGGTTTTAACCTCAATTGCAAGGTTATCTCCCAAGCTGTATACCAACAGATATGTTTAATTTTAGCTACCAAAATCCTGAGTTTATTAAAACTTTTCAATCCTTTTTTCAATTTGCAAAACAAATTATCTTTCCTGAAATCTATTTCTCTTCCTTTCCCCCTCCTAAAAAAGTTAATATTCATGCTACCCTAATTATTCCTTGTTGCAAGGAAGCAACACTTAATCTCTGAGAACTCCTGTATCAGTATTAAGCACTAAACCACTGCCAAAGATAAAAGTTCTAGGCACTTCTTTAAAAATATTTTATGGAAATTGAGGCTAGATTCCCCTTTTTGCTTTAGTCAGCATAGGGCTTACATGAGAATGATTCATTTATATGTTTTCAGGATATATCATGAATGACAAGCTAAAAATCTTTCATCTCTTGTTTGTACATAGTTACCACAGCTTGTCAATAAGCAATTTGGATTTTGCCCAGTTCTTGCAATGAAAGGCTGAAACTTCTACTTTAAGTGAAAAAATTTACCCTGTACAAATAATGGTATATTAATTACATATGGATTCTGAGCATACATTGATTTTCTTCCACAGCCTAAGGATTATTTCTTATCTTATCTAGATATCATACATCTACTATAATTTCTTTTTTATTGAGTCACCACTGAACACTGTTATCTTTTGAGGTTTTTTGGGGTTTTTTTGTGTGTGTGTTTTGTTCGGTTACTGTATTGCATTTGCGTGGCAAGTTTTCTGGTAGGGGGGAAGTGTAGAAGCTCAGAGAAGCTGACTTTAGTGACATCCCCCGTCCCCTCGGGCCGCACTATGACCTGAGGAGCTGCAAGAAGCTTCCCCTGTATCCAACAGAGCCAACGCCAGCCGGCTCCAAGATGGACCCACTGCTGTCCAAGGCCAAACCAATCAGTGATGGAAGTAATGCCTCCGTGATAACACATTTAAGAAGTAAAGTTATTGCACAGAAGTAATTGCAACCACAGAAGAGAGGAGTGAGACTGCAGGAGAAAAGTCTCTGCGGATGCCAGTGTCAGTGAGGAAGGAGAGGGAGGAGGTGTTCCGCGCACCAGAGCTGGGATTCCCCTGCAGCCTGTGGTGCAGCCCACTGTGAGGCAGGCTGTCCTTGTGCAGCTGATGGAAGTCCAAGGGGGAGCAGAGATCCATCCATGGAGGAGACCCACACTGGGGCAGGTGGATACCCAAAAGAATGTTGTGACCCTGTGGGAAACCCATGCTGGAACAGGCTCCTGGCGGGGACAGACCCATAAGGAGAGGAGCCCACACTGGAGCAGGTTTGCTGGTAGGACTTGTGACCTTGTGGGAGACCCACACTGGAGTAGCCTGTTCCTGAATGACTGCACCCATGAAAGGGATCTATGCTGGAGCCCGTCAAAAGGACTCATGTTGGAGAAGTTTGTGGAGGATGCTGGAGCAGGAGAAGGACTCCTTTCCCTGAGGAGGCAGAAACAACATGTGATGAACTGACCGTAAGCTCCATTACAAGCAAGCACCCAAGTTTACCCTGCAGCAAAGGGACCTGTGCAGCACAGCACGGTCAGAAAACCAACCTGTAGCAGGGCACACCTGCTCAGGTTAAATGCTGTGTGGATCACTCGTGCCTCAACGTACAGCGATCTTCTGGTCATGAACACGGTGTCTGCTTGCTGCATCTGCTTTCTGTAACTCAATAGTTAGGTTTCGCATTTCTGTTACCATATCTTTATATAATTAGGCAAGTTTTATGAGCAAATCATATAAAATTTACCACAAATAAGAAGGAATGCAATTGTATGTTAAATAGAGAAGGTAATTGCCTAAGTCAAGGTTACAGTTCACTTGGCAGAATGATGTATCTGGCACGTGTGAAGGAAGAACTTTAACTGAACCATAAAGGTTAGAGAGGTTAAACCTTTGAAACATGGTTGCTGGCAGGTTTGGATGCTTTTCTCTGGAGACCCTTTAATAAAAAGCCCTGTATATTGGTCTACTTGTGCAGCAACAGCCATAAATATGTCAAGTGAAATGCAAGCTAATTAGAAAGCACTTATTCAAGTCCTCCAGAGTGTATTAAGATGGGAAGTTTCACTTTCAGCCTACAACTTCCTCCCTTCTTATTCAGTCCTATTTTCCTGTTGTATTGCTAAGATTCTCATCTCCATTCAGTGACAAGGCAGTATATCTAGCAAACTTTTCAATGTAGATTCCTTTCTGTGGTCCTACTGAGTACAAGTCATTGTCTGGGGAGAGCCAGTCACAAAAGTCCTTGAGGAAGTGTTGCATCAGCTCTTTGTCCATCCAAGATTGATTACCACTTTCTCCCCCTTCCCCAAATCAAACACACATGTCTCTTTACATCTCAGAACTGGTGGAACTGGGCTACCTCCAACTGGGGCTATGGGATTTATTAGACTTGCGAATGGTATTAAGCTCCTGCTGGTGCTGTACGCTGCTCCCCAATGGGATAACATGGTACTGACTCCCCTACGGCTACATTAAGACTACTCAGTAAATTCACTTGGTGAATTTGGTAAAGCAAACAATTTAATGAGACAAGTACATTTATTTAATGACAAGCAAGTTAGTTGGAGATGGGATGGTGAAATTATTCAAAACTGAACAAAGAAAGTTAAACGAAATTGTATCTTTACATTACTGATATTTTTGAGATAAAATATAAACATCTAGAGTCCTTATAATTAAGGACTTCTACAGCATTATCCTTTCCTGTGATTCAGTTACTTGAGTGATACTTCAGCTTTGGTTCTGTCTGCAACTTAGCTTCGCGATAGACTTGCTTGAGCTATTCCTTACAAGTGAAAATAGTGGCTCTATTGAAGAGGGCTGGCACTTCACTGCAGGTGCAGTTGGAAAATGGATTGTTTGTGCACTGATCCTAATTCTCTTTATCTATAATTATGACCAATGAACTCATCTCTCTTGGCCTTGTTTGAACACCACCAGTTAGTGAAGCAGAAAGTAGCCTATATTGGGCTGGAGCGTTTGAGACTTAAACTTTTGTACTTTCAAATTTAGGGAAATGGAAAGAGACTCTGGCTCTTTTAGCTACTGTTGAAGGTTATCTGGCTAGAATTTGACTGGAGTTGGAGCTAGGTCTGTTGGAGGAGGGGTATTGCCAGTAGGAGAAGAGAGAAGCCTTTGAGATCGATGGTCTTCAGACCAGCTTTTGGGTGAATATGAATATGGGCTACTTGAATGAATTTGAGTCCTCAACTGTCAGGGTATAATAGTGTAAGTGAACACAGAGATTAAGTTTATTATTTCAGTTTTACACACTGAAGGCCTCAGGGCTGTGGATCTACAGAGGAGAGGGTAAGCTCCTTCTGAGCTGGGTCGGGTGTAGGGACAGCACAGCCCCTCAGTCATTGCATTGATCATGTGACTGAGTCAGGTTTTGGGGGCTGATGCACAAATCTCCCAATCACTTGCTAGGCTTCTGGGAGAGGCAGCTCTCAGGTCTGACCTTGAGCAGGTAAGCAGAGGAAAAATGAGGGAAAGTGCTATCTCATATATGCCACAAAATTTGAGCTCCTTATTCCGGGTATCCTCTATTATAGGGGATATTTGGCAATTGCACCACCAGGTATTGGCACAGAGAAAGGTCCGTGATCCACATTCTCTGACATGTAATAGCATTGGCCAAGAGCTAGGTCAGGACCACAGTCTGAAAAATCTCTCAGGTTGCTGGCTGCAAGATCTTGCTCACATTCCCAGGGCTAACTAATTGTCAGTTTTGGTGTTTATTTGAGGGTTAAATTTTTTCTTCATGTCAGATTGGCAGAGGCTGAGCAGTTTTTCCTTTCCTATAGGGCATGGTGCTGGGTCCATCTGCTAGAAATTCTCCAGGGATGTTTCACTAATGGCAGTGCTGAGCCTCTTTTATGCTCTCTTTAAAGTGATGCCATGGTGTAATTTTTGAGGCTTTTTCCTTTTGCACTAATGGTCTTGCAATTGTTACATGGCCTCAGAGATTGCTTTGTGGTATGAGGTTTAGGTGAGGGAGGAGATATATTGAGGATCTGTCTGATCCTAATGTCGATGCCATGACAGTGTGATTGCAGGGCGTTGAATTCAGTGATACAGAGGCTCTTTCCCAGTCCCACCTGCTGCCTCACCCACTGTGAGCTCACAGATATTGTGTCCCCCTTTCTGTTTAATTTTCCTATTCATCTGCTGCTTTCCAATTTTCTCTTCTTTACATATATGCTGCTCTATCTGCTTAGGAAACTACCTAACAGTTTCAACAGAACATTTCTGAAATAATTGAATATGGTTAATAATAGCAACCTTGGAAATTGTACTATTCCAATAATTCTTACTCATATCTTTAAATTCCTGAATTAGCTTTGGAGCCAGTATTTCCACAAAGTGCTAGAGTTGGAGGTTAATGCTTCATATAGCTTGGAAGCAGTGGCTATATGTTTTCAGATGAAAGATGAACATGGCATTGTTTCAAACATAAATCACTTGGAGGCATAGGAGACTTAAATTGGGTCAGAACCAATGAATCAATGCAAGCAAAGAGGATGTTAGTGAAAGTAATGTGATTTTTATCTTCAAACTCTCATGAACCACTGAGCCTAGAAAACAAGTTGCTGTACATCTTTGGAAGGCTGGACTGGATGATTAGCCTGCTAGTGGCATACTGCATTGATTTCTTCTCTTAAAGATATCCTGAGTCATCAACAGTCAATGAATTTTCAAATCAGGCAAACACACAGGCCTTTTTCTGGACACAACAGGATGTTTTCTGCATCTCAAGTGTCTTGAACCACTTACTGGATATCATCCAGCCCTGCTGAAATAAGGACTACCCAGTAGGAGTAAGTTGAACTTTAAGTAAATAGGTTTTGTTCTCATAGTGTGGGAGAGTAAGAAATGCAGACTTAGATATATATGAGGAATTGTCTGCATGGGGCTTTCTTTTCAAGGGGGTATATGTGAAGTGTAAAGCTCTTAAACATGCATTTCTCACGCAATGGCATTAATGGCACACCATGTGCATATCGTCTTTAGTTTTAATAGCAGCTGCTTGGTTAAAAAGGAGGTTCTGTTGCCTGATTTTCTAATTCTGTATGCATTGTTTTTGGAAATATCCTTTATCTGCAAAGCCCTGGGGAAGAAAGTATATTCTTTTCCATTTTTGAGCGTATGGGATTTGAGAACACTAGAAACAGGCCAAAGCTTTGATGCTATTCTTGACATTTCGAAGTCAGCTAAGCTAAAAGTCAAACACTGCTTAATTACAGAGAAAGAAAAAATTATGGCTAGTATTCCACTTCAGATGCATGAGACCCCATGGCCTTGTTCCCTTGCTCCAGCCTGTAGGCTGTATACAGTCTGTAGCACAAGATTTAGTACAACTTAAAAATCACAGAGCAGTGCCTTTATCATTAACAAACACTTCATGAAAAAGAAAACGTTTCAGGAGGGGTGAGAAATCCCCTATTCTTTCCCTAGCCACCCTTCTTTTCCCTCTTTAGTACCCTTCTTTCTCTACCATTTGCTGCCTGTTGTAATGGTTTGTCTGTAATTCTCTCTCTTTCTTCAAAGCTTTACTGAATCATATTCTTTCCTTTCTATTCAAGGGTCTTTCCTGGTTTCTCATGTGTCCCCCACCCCTTAATTTGCACCTTGTCTGTTCCTCTTTTTATTTCTCAACCTATTTATTGAGATTGCTGCCAGGTTAAGACAGGGCTACTGGCAGAGGGAAGGACCCCATAGGTGAGCTCTTCAAGGAACAAACAACTTAAGAAGTCATTAGGCTTCAATAATCTGCACTGTGCCCTTGGAGAAAGCACTGATGTTCATTAGTGCCTAGTGCAATAAGCGCAATTACAGAGTGGCAGCTTGTCACTGGAGCAAAAGGGAAGAGCAGATGCTGATCTCAGAGCATTGATTAATGGAAATCTTAGGTAATTTCATTGATATTAATGATATCATACTGTTTACACCAGTGTTTGCAAAGATACCCACTGATCATTTCTCTTAAGAAAAGACTCCTGCAAATACTGGGCCTGATTCACAGCTATCTGCTGAAATTCTGCACCAGCAGAACTGCAGTGCTCTCAGTGGAGATAGGCCAAGTTTAGTGATATGAGACCAGGAGGGGCAAACCTAGCCTGTACAGTTTCTGAGTTTCTGAGTTTCCTAAAGTCTTCAGTTGTGTTTTCAGAGTCTCTGCATTTCTGTTCAAATTCAATTATTCATGTTTGACAGAACCTGCTCTGGCACTATTGTGCTTTTAAAACTGAAAACTCCTCCAAGGTATAGTACAGAAAAAAAACCCCAAACCCATGCTATTGTCCTTGAAGGAAACACTGCAAGGCTGCTTATTCTGTTATTTCAAGCAGACTCATAGCTTTTTGTCCTATTGTGTCTGTTCATAGTTGCTGAATATATTCTAAAACATCTCAATTACTCTCTATTTTACAGACATTTTTATTAGATCTATAATCTCATGCCTCATATCCTCAGAGGGTCCTCAGTGCACAGCCATTGCTAAACAATTATCAGGGGGATGTATTTTCTCCCTGATGGATTATAAGCTTTTCTTCCAGAGGCTAGATTTTATTGCACATTTTATGTCAGGACAGCAGAGGCTTGTTGTTTCTTCCTAATTGTTCCCACTAGAAGTCAAAAGCATAAATACAGAAAGAAGAGCTGGAGTGATAATCCAGGCAAGAGACAGTGAGCAATTTTTGATGTCCAACATTCTCATAAAAATTCATTTCATGTTCCTGCTGACCTCTTTCTTGTTGATTCATGGGAGATAAACAGAACACATATCTCTTTTTTCCTCTGTCATAGTGCATCACAGAGTCCAGGCTACTCTCTTAGCCAGTCTCTTTACCAGAGAATAACAGGCTACAGGGTGGCAGATAATTTTGCAAACTTTCATATTTTTGCTGTTCGTTCTGCCCATGCCTTTCACTTCATCCTCTTCATATCCTGAAAAACTTCACCCACCCTAGGTAGTCTTAACTCCATAAAAATTACCACTGAAAAAGCATGTTAATGCTGTCCCCAGAACATGATATTTCAGATATCTGTAGTGCTTGCATTTTCCACAGCAAAACTACAGAGAAATATATTCCCTTCTTTCAGATAAAGGTGCCAAATTCATTAATCAGCTTTCTAATTAGTATTAAGTCTAAACCTCCATTGTCTTTCCTCCAGTCATCACAGTAGCAATGTCACAGATAAATAAGACTTCTTAGAAGCATTGCACATGACCTGTTTCATTCAAATAATGGGCACTTCCGAATAGCTATTTTAAGGAATATAAATCTTTTAATGAATTGAAAGGACAGCATGTGAAGGAATCAGGCTAGACTTCTCAGTCTCAGTATTTGGGAGATTTCCTACCAGCTGGCTGCTATGAAGTTGCCAAGACTACAGACTGCTGACATACTTTAGGATCAAAGGAGAAGATGGGGAACCCAGAAGACAACAACACTTTGAGAAATGAAACAGCAAGACAATCACAACAGACATTCTTAACATAATTCCAGTGGGTCCTTACTGAAGCATGTAAGAGTGTAGCATTAGGTTTTTCACTAAAAGGCTAATCACTACAATGGTTTTACTGATTTTGCTGAAAAAATATAGGGTTTATGTCTGCAAGTCTCACAATTCGAGGCTACTGCTGCCAAGTTTTTTCATTTACTCACACCTTCTTCTCCATGCATTTGACAAGCACTTGAAATACCACTACAAAACAAATGCACACAGATTCAAGCTGGCATGCTTTTGCATAAATGTATTATCTTCAGAAACACGTACATTCCTCTGGAGCCAAAGCAATTTTTAAAAATATCCCTCAGAGGTGTGAATGGGTGAAATTATATCACTCTCCAGTAGACTGCCAAAGGCAGTAGCCTCTGTTGGAGGTCACTCACGAATTCTCCCATCCTAACAAAGTGTCTGTTAGGTTGATGTCTGAATGGTGCAGGATGTAGAGTCTCTCTCAGCATGACACAAACTGGCTTTTATCTACTTAGGGTGCATGAGAGAAGTTGGACCAGGTCCCCCGTTAACTACCTATCTCATCAGTAAAACTCTTGAGATGCTTCATTCTTGCCAAGCAGCAAATTTGAGAAGGAGATAGATACTTATGGTTAATACTAAAATATAGCTAATGTTTCAAATTCACTCCTGGGTTTTTTCCAACCCAATTTCTTGCAAAGGTTACCTACTGCCTCCTTCCCAATTCTGGCAGCTGCCTATGTGTAGGAGAACCTCATGTCTTGGTAAGAAAGGAGCTCATAACCACAGATTTGAAGCCTGACAAAAGACAGCTTTCAGGTTTCGAATGACCACAACCCCAATGTTGTGGGTCTTCCTGTATTGCTTCTTTAAAAGAATAATACAATTACAGGTGGCTCCTTTTCTATATTTTGCATTTCTGATTTGCCTTCTATTTGGATCTACCTGGGTCTTAGGATAGGAACGGAACATTTGTGAAGGGCAAACTATGAGGGCTGACTGAGTTTTCAACCAAACAGCACAGTGCCTACACAACATAGCTTGCTATGAGTTGTGCTTCTGTGGGGCAACTGCATTACAGTGTCTGAAGTCTCTTCATTTTCTCCTTTAAACTGAAGATCTCTTTTGATTTGTTGTCCCTCTCTTGTAAAACTAATACTGTAAAAATCTTTGGGACTTGGTTCTGATGTGCATCTTTGACCATGTGCACAGCTGGCTCTGCATGATCCCAACCCTGAGCTGGGTTTGCATGAACCGGCTCTGCTAATTCTGGAGCTGGGAGCCTTAGGGTGTTATCCAGCTGGCATCTGCAGAAGTGCTGCTCAGTTACTCCTTGTGCCATTCAATCAGCACAGTGGCTCCATGCTGCAGTGGAGGGATGCTCGAACTCAGGCCAGCCACACCAGGGCTCTCTGTGCTCTGCTCCATCCCGCAGAGCTCTGCCTGTTCCTCCTTGACACAGCAAGGCACGGAGAGGTTTTTAGGCAGTTTAGCTGGGTTTGATTCTCTGTATTCGGTTTTAATATTGTGTGAGTGGCAGAACCAACTCTGTGATGATAGACAACTGTCTGCAGAAAGTGCAGATATAGATTGTGTATATCTATGTTTTTATCTGCTTCAGTAAACTACCTTGGGCAAAGACGGTAGGAAAATATTTGCCATACAATTATGAGGGAAAATGGAGTCAGAAGAGAGGATTTTATAGATCTACTCAGTACATGAGGACCCCAGTGGTACTACCAGCCCTGACTGACCATGCCCACACTTCTGGGGCTCCTCCAACACTGCCCACTACGTCAGGCCCCCAGGGCCATCAGCCCCTGCTCCAGATATGCCACAGCAGCACCAGCTGCAGCATCCTTCAACTCTGTCCATCCTGTCCCCATTCCCAGGGCAGTGACAGATGCTGGTGCACCCCCACTGCCCCTCTCCCAGCCCAGTGGGTACCCGGGCAGGAGCAGCTCTGCTCCTTTGCCTGAAGATGTGGAACACGATGCTAGGAAAAATTACTGAGTTAAAAACTGGGAACGCCAGACACGGGCTGTCAAGAAAAATGAAGATATTCATAAGAAACTAAGCATATGGCTACTAGGTCTGTCTTACATTTCATTTCACCTTCACAGAATTACCCCTTCTCCCTGTGAGACAGGCAAGGACTGGGTTAGTGTTACACAGGAGAGCTCACATCTACGCAACTGCCAGAGTATTCTCAGCTGCAATACGCCGACCTGCAACTTTGCAGATAAAATGATTATTTTTGCTGTCAGCCCCCTCCTGCTCTATTAAAATTCAATTTTATGGTGTAACTTTCCCTATGGACATGTTTTGTTATTTGTTTCCAAGACATGAAAGAAACATTCATGTGCTTCTAGCAAATGCTGAAACCTAAGAGGAAGAGCTTATAAATTAGCAGCAGCATGCTATAGTATAATAAACTCCTTACTTCTTTTGCTACAATATATGACCATTTGTAGCAGTTTTAAAGCTCAGATATATACTCATCTATTAAATACCATTCTGTGTGCCAAACCTTTTACTTCCACTGTATTAAAGCATGAGTGAGCCTTTTTTCTTTTTCTTTTTTTTTTTTTTTTTAACAACCACTAAAAGCACCAGCAGTAAATGAAACCCAAGGTGACCAAGGTCCTGCAAGTTTGGAAGTGTTGCCACTTCCCATTACCATCAAGATGTGCAGTTAGAGTGCTGGGAAATCTCTTCAGTGGTGATTCTTCTGAGAACAGGGGATGGGAGTCTTAAACTTTGCAGCAATTCAAGGGAAGTCTATCTCATCAAGCTGCAAGAATCATCAATGCTATTTTGACCGTGTTACCTCAGCATCTGAAGAGAGATAACACAGTCATTGCATTGAAAATGTCCTGGCATATACAGACTTTTTTTTAGAAAAGAATTGTGAGAGAGGGTTAAATCATCCACCTCTTTCCGGAATTATCTACATTGCCCACGTTTTTTGATGTTTCTGATCAGGCTTTTGACTTTGATCTGCAAGCTCAGAAAGGCAGACGTGGAATAGTGCATCTGTAGATTTCCATCCTCTCCTAACCTAGATCTTTGCACAGCAGATTAGAGCTGCGTAACAGGGCTGTCAGCTTTAATGTGACAGCTCAGTTTGCCTGCATTTATTCCAAAAACAGTGCCACTGGTTCATTCCCTACAGCTTCAAGATTTGATTATACCAGCTATGCACCTCCTATACATTTTGATGTCTTTTATGATTCCCAAGTATGCCACCTAAACATACAACTTTCTGAACTCTAGGCTTGTTTTCTTTATAATCACGTAGCATGATATTTAACATGGTGTATTGAATATTAGGGATGTTTGAGTTTGCATTTCAGATTAGCCATTTTCATCCAAACCTTATGAATGTTTGATGTATTTTACTTACTTTATTGTTTTAAAGACTGGTTGTGGGGATTATTTCTTCATTTGGTACCTTCTTTATTCTGGCAGTCCTTATATGAATCTAAGAAAGGAATTTTCCCCCACTGTCAATGAGTCAGTAGAAGAGGTTGCTGCTATGTATCCTTGCTTACTCAAGGGCAGAAAACTGCTACCACTCTCTCCCATTAAAACACAGTCAAATTTATACTGGCCCCTATGCTTAGAGTCCTTGCCTATGTGTAACTGTTATTAATTCACCATAAATTCAGCAAAAGCCTAAATAAGATGGTAATTCATGCAACATTTTCCATCACAATTTTGAAAGTTTTTCATAAGTGCTGTTGGCTTATTTCATCTGTCCTTAATTCCAATAATGTAATAAGTCTAAAATACCTGCATAGCATGCTTTAAGGACTTCAATAAGCCAATTAATTGTTCTCTACAAAAAAAACCAAACAAAACCAACCATAGAGAATTAAACACCTCCCATGAAAAGCAAATAGCCACCCCTGAGGTGATCAGGCAGTTGGACTAGATGATTATTGTAGGTCTCTTCCAACTGAGCACTTCTTGTCTCTTGCTCTTCTCTAATATCAGAAACTTTAATATTTCAGTTTCTTTTTTACTACTATTGATAAAGAGTCCCTCTTTTATATTTTTTTCCTGTACTATTCCTTTTTTCTCCTCTTACATGAAGGCAAAATACCTTTCATGCTCAGTGAATGAGCAGGTCCATCCCTGGAAATACACCTCCCTTGACAATGGGCTCTACATATACACTGCCATGACCACGATGACAACATGAAGGGGATTATAACACGGTAGTATTCTACGGCCATGCTATTTATAGAAGTGTCTTATTATTAGATGTTTGAACATCACCTTGGTTGCTGAAAATTATTTTAATTCAGCTAGCAAATCCTCATTTTTAAAGGGAAAGGGTGTTAATCTACCATGTTCCTCAGAGCTTGATTTAGATCTGAGCAGGGAAAATATTTACTTCATTTGATATAAAGTACCAAAAATAATTCATTTATTTGCTTTCAACCAAAGATTGTAAATTAAACTCTTAACTGTGATTTTTCTCTTATTTTATCACTCAGTCCACTTCAACCTAAATTCCTGAGGATGCAATACTTCCATAAAACCACTGTTGAATATTTATTGCTTCATTCTCAATGGTATATTTTTAAAGTAGTGGAAATACTATTAATTTTATTTTATTGGTTTGTCACTGGTTTTCATTTTGGCAGTGAGTTTCTGCCTCAGCAACTGCCTGTGTTTCAAAAATTCATTATTTGGATAGATTCTGCACCTTCTCCAAAGGCAGCTAGAACAATCAGCCCAATGCAAAGGATATAAAGAGAGGTCTGGGAGAACAAAGGATAATGAAAATGAAAATAGAAAAGGAAAAAAGTTCATAAAGTGTAATCCAGTGTTCAGTTTCAAGTGTGTTCATTTTCCTTTACAAATACGGAGCATAATCCAGAGTCAGCTGTTGTATAGGGCTGCATCACAGCAGTCCTGGGTTTCCCCAAAGAATGAGCAGAGGCAGATGTGTTAGCAGAACAAACTGGTATGTGTGGCATGTTCCTGAATCTGCCAAGAACAAGCTCTGGGGGAAAACTCACAGGAGACTAACGGACTCAGGTAAGTTAAAAATTATTTTAGTGCACCTATTAGATCTACCTAGTCTAAGTAATGAGAACATTAAGTAATAGCCACTTTGACTATAATGGTCAAAGAAAGGAGAGATGGTCCTTTGATATTAAAGAGAGCAGCAAAGTCATCCGTGAGTATGGTATGGTATCAAGATCAGATATTTAAAATACAATGAGTGGGAAACAGAAGCACATCACCTTACAGGGAAAAAAAAAGTGAGAATTAAAAAGTCAGGTTAGATAACCCCACTCATTTTCTGCATTTTTAAATCAATGCAGAATTTGTCAGCATGCGGAATTGCATCAGCAAAGATAATCACCTAGGGAAATAATATGATTGCTTTATGTCACTCAAGGGCTATACATATTTCATGCTAATAAGATTATTTTGGCAGAAAAGAAATACACAATAAAATGACAAAACCACCAAAAATGAAGAGCAAGGGATGCTATGCTTAGTAGCAGCTTACATTTAGTGCTTACTCCTCTGTGTTCAAATACTAAATAACGATTCTGCAAAAAACTTATTTGAAAGGAACAGAGAGTGACAGAAAGAATCTCTCCAGAAAGAGATATTGGATTCACAGGCTGATGTGCTTACTGTTTCAAAAGCACAACATTCATTTAGACATTTAGGATTCAACAAATACAATTGATTCAGTTTTTTTTTAATAGATGTCTAGCATCTTGCAGTTTGTTCCTCTTTTCTCTATGTGCTTATGTCATCAGCATTATATTTCAATAACTCTGTAGGGAAATCTTGAATATAATTTAATACAGGGATTTGAGGTCCAATTATACTGTGGGAAACTACGTGTAGAAAAGGCTCCCTCTAAATGAAATGGGCGACAATTTCACCACTGGAAGGGCATTTCCAGCTTCCAGTAGTAAAATGGAAAGTGTGTTCCCTTAGGAAAGTGAGTGGGAAATAGTACAAATATATTATTTTTCTGATGTTTTATATCAAACATTGTCATTAGGCCTCTTTTAAGACTAGCAACCTCCTGGACTGTTTCCAAGGGAGCAAGAGGCTATGTAGCAAAAGAGCAGACTTCCTTAGGCAGAGTCATCCTGCTTCACAAAAGCACCTATCATTTGCAGATCAGTAGACAATATTATGGCTTCCTATCCCATGAAAAGAAGCTTGCCCCCAACAGATACGCTCAGGAGGAGTAGAGAAGAAGGTGACTTTCGCTTTTAGGACCACTGTCCGTGCTGTGTACGCTACAGGCTACAGTGGTTGAGGGAGCATTCGGACACTGGATGAGAGTTCAGCTGGGATTTTTCCTACATTTTTCCCTGTGTTTTAGGAGGATTGTTTCATGGTATCTCAAACTGCCTGGCATGATATACAGTGCTATTTGGCAAATAGTAAAGGATAGTATAAGCACAGCATCTGACTTTCTTCTCTTCACAACAATGTAAATCAAGATGACCACCACTGGAATTCAGAAACGCACTGTTATAAACTGGTGTAAGAGCATTGCCAGGCTCTCTTTGGTGATGATCAGGAACAAACTGCCTAACGCAGCCACTGTGACTATTCCTCTGCACCGGCTGTGCAGAGAAGAACCTGACCACGCTCGGTAGTGAGGCAAATCACATCACCCACTGCTCCCTTGTACCAGCAGCACTGACTGACATGTGGCAGCACATTACGTGGTCACACGGTCGAGTGGCTGCTGTCCCCAGTCATCCCGGCTGACAGATGCTGCCACCTCTGAGTAAGGACACTTGATCCTCTCATGAATCTGCTCCTGAACTGCCATGGCTTTCAGCCCAGGACACTGAAATCTCACGTTACCTTAGAAGAGAGGGCTGAAGCCTGCAGTGGTTCAGGATTGGACCCACAGCGAGATCATGAATCTGCCTTCTGGGATAGCCACCCCTCTCAAGAGGGTGAGGCAGCCAGTTAGGGCCAAAACCAGGCTTAGTCACGCAGGTTTCATTCATATCCACACAACTGTCAGAGCCCTGAAATACTATAACAGAAGCAGTGCCTGCAGTTACAGGAGGCATTGTATTGAACAATTTCACTACCTGATTTCTGTTTTCGATCATGCATATTTAACATTGTCTTAATGCACTTGCTTTGAGAGCATTTTCAGCTGGATTATATTTTTATAGACAAATTCTGTGGAGCTATCATGCAAACTCACAGGCTTTCAGTCACCCAAACTGGTCCAAACTGTGAGAAGGGGATGTTTCCCATGTAGGAGTGAATGCAGAGAGAAATCATAGACTTGGATAAACCCATGCAGAATGACATGTTTTATACATTCATTTTGGTATAAACATTTAGATAGGTTGGTGTAATTTCCAATACATAAAGCACAAGGCTCAAACAGTAACGTAATTAGAAAATGAAGCACAGATAGAGAATAATAAAGGTAATTATTCATAGCCCCTCTGCAAACATACTCAGAGAACAGGACCATGACACGGCTTCTCCAGATATTTTAAGCCCCTGATAGTGAAGCTAGTTTTTTGGGTCACTATGCAAGTGACAACTATGCAAGGGAAAATTTCAGAGGCATCTCAGTATGGTGGCAAATCCATCTCATGATTTATTAATTAGGATAGGATTAATCAAAACTATGTATGAAAAGTGAAAGACATAAACAACTCTTTTAAGGATACACATTCCTGTAGGGTTAGGTAAGGTACTTTTGATTTACTACCTATTTTTATACTAAGACATTCCAGTATTTTCACTTGAAGTTTTGACCTGCCATGAGAATAAACATTTAGCCTTAATTGCAATTTTGTTGCAAAGGTAGACATTGTTTACCCACACTATAATACAAAGCTACTACTAAGATGTGTATGTTAAATGTCTTTTATTTCACCATCACATTTCACAGTTTAGTAGAAGATAGAAGCTAAAAAAGCTGCACAGTCATGCCTAGTACTGAATCATGTGTACAGATGTGTATTCCATAAATACGTTTTGTCTCTGCCAAAGGCTTTTTTTTCCCTAATAGCTTGTTAAAGAAGGTGAAATTCATGTTGCAGAATAGAGAATCATAGGACTTTGTGCTACTTACTTCCCAGTTCGGCTGTTTTTCAGCTTACCTGAAAATTAAAAGGTATCCAGATCTTATGCCCCTTTTCACATCAATTAACATAAAGCAAAATGAAGGCAAGAAAATCTATGTATCTGTGGTACTGGTGAATAATTTTCCTTCTGTGAGAATATGACCTAAAATAATTTTCTAATGTGTGTGGTGTTTAATGAATATTACAGACTTGTTTCTGTTGCATGCCTAGTTAAGTAGAACTGGATAAAACCTCTTTGGTCAATACGGAGAGCACTTCACACATCAGCTATGGAGCATTAAATGCAATCACACGGAAGAGCATTTCCTGCCATTGATCAACAATAATTCCTGGCATTTACAAGGCATCTTTAATCAGAGAGATAAAATTGCTCTGCAATGGCAATAAATTCCCAGAGTACCCCCCTGAATGAGATGACAAAGTTTTTGATTTACAAGTGAGCCGAGTAAATCATAGAGGAGTGAAATACTTGTTCAAAGCCAGATAGTAAATTTTTTGGCACAGTCCAGAAAAACATCTAACCTTACAGCCTTTTAGATTTGTGGGAAATAGGAGTAAACTTTGTTGCTGTAGCAGATTGTTGGGTCTATATCTGCCATTTGCTTACTCTGCATAGACCATAACCTCTCTGTAATGACAATACAAAAAAATGAAGAATCATGTTTCCATGCAATTGTGTTAGATTGCATGTAGATTAGGAAAGGACAGGGAATGCTCGAAGTGTGGAAAACTTCTTAAACTTCTGAACCACTGCTAGCTTTTAAACAAGGAGCTCTAACGCAGAGGCACAGCAGCACAATCCAGTATTCTAGTTCTGCTGTTACTCGGCGGTAAAAGGGACACTTGTTCTGAAGAAAGATATAATAGGCTGAACTATATTCACAGATGAGGCCCCAGTTTGAACAGCAAAAATTCTCTGTACAGATATATCTGGGAACAGAATTGGTTCCAAAATGTGTAGACCTGTGAAGAACAGGCTATAAATACCTAGACAGATGTCATAGTATGTGTTTACAATCCAGTTCAGAGCTATGGGACAAAGCATAACTTCTTCAGAGTTGCAAGGAAAAATAATCTGCATAGTAAAAATACTATAAAGATTTTTAGTTATTCTATCAGCCTTGCTTTTATTATAAATAGGAGTGATGAACAGTCGTGATTAATAGGATTTCTATTTCTGGAGTTTATAGGGGGTTGAAAACCCTCTTCCTCATGCAAATCAAATTGCAAATTATATCTAAGCCCTAGTACATTTAATAACATAGACAGTTAAAAAAAGATCCTCTCCTGTATACTCTGTGTCTTGTTCTGCTCTTTTAGCACTTCAGTCCGTATGGTTTCAAATATGTGCTTTGAGACCTGTTTCACACCCCCAGTTTCTAAATCTTATGTCATTCTTCTTCACAATTTTGAATTTAAATACAGAAAAAAAATACGTTTATGGTTTAACATTTTAATAATGCTGCAGTCAGATTTTATTAGTACTTCTCTGTTACATTTTGCATGAGATAGGAAAGAGTAATGAAGAGAATATCATTGTAGGGTTTTAGGCTTATGAGCTTAATGTATTATGATACAACAAAATGTATTATCTAAAGGTCCCTTTTTCACAAAGGCAAATGAGAGCACCACAGATATAGCAATGTAAAGCAGCAGTCAAACCAGCAATAACATTCTGTAATTGCAAAACCATTTTTGATTAAAATGTAATTTATTAAAAAAAAAATGAAATAAAGCGCTTTAGGATTCCTGATCTTGGCTGTATGCACATTATGCAGCCTGTGAGAACAGAAATGACCAGCTAAACAGAACCCAGCCTATTTTGTAAGTTGTCCCCAAATCCGCAGCCATCTGGGCAGTGCGTGTGTGTTGGGATGTGAGGAACCACTGGCCCAGCAGGGCACAAATTGGAAGGAATTGCTTCCTCAGGAAGTCCTCAGGACTGCTGGGGAGTTTCAAACATTCCTGAAGCTGAGAGCAAAAATCTTGTTTAAACCTTCTTGCTTTCTTCCCATGCCCTCTTTGCCACCCTAGCAGGCATGAAGGTAACTCCCAAAGAAAAATGGACAGACACTGCTTAGCACGGAGCCAGATCTACATTAAATGGAGGTGAAGGGCTCTCTTTTCACTCACATTCCAACTTGGAATGAACCTTGTTAGGCTATCTCCGCAAACCTATGCTATACTAAATATTGATTCCAGGAGAACTGATACTGGTATCTCCAAAAATATGGGGGGTGTATATTCATCTGTGCATATACCATATATAAGCCATGGGGGTGTGTACATACACATAAATAAACAATCTATACCTAGAGCTAGCCACACACTGCTACGTGCCTCCCGCGCGCGGGCCCTCAGGGGAAGCGGCGGCGCGCGGGGCGCCGCGGGCACGCGCACTACCCGGCATGCAGCGGGCGCGGGGCTCGCAGGAAGATGGCGGCGCCGCTAGAGGAGTACGAGAAGGAGGCGGGTTGCGTCCCCATCCTGCACCCGGAGGTGCGAGCTGCCCGCCGGGCGGGAGCGGGGCTCGGGGCGCGGGCGGGACGGCGTCCCGCCGTGGGGCGGGGGGGAG
>VWPU01019968.1:0-16897 GCA_013398955.1 Callaeas wilsoni
CTTCCTCCCTCCCTCCTTCCTCAGCACTCCTTTACCCAGGTCCTCTGTCAGAGAGAGCTGATGCCCGGTGTTGTCAGTGAAGACTGATGCAAAGAAGGCATTCAGTAACCCTGCCTTATCTGTGTCCTCTGTTACCAGGGTTCTCCCTTCATTTAGCAAGGAGCCCACATTATCTTTTGTTTTCTTTTTATTGCTGATATATTTGAAGCAGTCTTTCTTGTCTTCTTTGGCATCCTTGGCTAGATTAAATTCCAGATTCCTCATCTCATTTCCACTTACTCTGCAAATTGTCTATATTCATTCCAAGTGGGCTAAGTGCTTCCACCTCCTGCATATTTCCTGCTTAATGTTTGAGTAGTGACTGGAGTTCCTTGTTCACCCACACAGGTCTCTTGTCCCATTTGCCCCATTTTCTTACTTGTGCAGTCAAGAATGAAGCATCTTTCTTACTTCAGTCTCTTTCCATTTTATAGACGGAATCATCCATAGAGTATGGAAACGGATGTCTTTCAGCCTAAATAGACTTTCTAGAAGCTGCCTTGAAACAGACTTAAAAGAAACTGGAAACTGAAAATTTAAGTGCAGGAATTTGAATCCTGAGGAGGAAAAAAATAGGAGAATATCTTCCATGCTCTAATTTTTCGTGTATGTTTTCTGACAAAAATATTGGTCAACTGGACTTCACAGTTTTATTGGAAAATACAAAATCACAGAGTTCCCTAATGAATGAAGAACTTTTTCTTTTATGACGATACTTTTCACAGTCACTTGAAAACATTTTTTCATTTTGGGAATACTTCGGTGTAAATTCCAGTATCATCACACATTTGTTCTCATGTCTGTTTTGAGCTCTTTGACATCTGCTAAAGCTCCCTCTCCTGGCTCCCAAATTTTCCTTTTTATAATTTGCAATTTTACTTAAAAGTGGCATTATAATTGCAAAAGATGCTCAATTTAGAGCTTGAAGAAGACTTGAGGGAATGAGCATGGACTATTTCTAAGGAAATCATCTGCTCTTCAGCAGTGTGTGTAAGAGGTTGAGATAATTAACTTGTTTCTAAGGTTTTGACCCTAATCAGGAAAAGAACTGTAGGAATCCTTTTTTGCTCCTTCTCTAGGGCTATGGGTCTCTAATATCACATGGATTGTTATTTCTTAGCATGACTTTTCAAAATCACCGTGAAATACCGTATATAAGTTTCTCTCAAAGTGAAAAGCTTCATATAGTTATCTTTCATAAGGGAATAGAGAGACTCATTCCCAGAGGACTCTTCCATTTTTCTTTAGCTCTTGAAGAAGAAGCAATCAGCAATACCTAAGTATGTCTTCAAGGCACTGAAGGGAGAAAAGTCTCCACATTTTTGACCCCATCTTTTAAGTGGAAAATAGAAAAGATGGAATTGCTTTAAAGGAATCAGAGAATACCTTGCTGGATATTTCAGAGTCTCTTTTTCCTCCAGTATTGTCTCTCCATGTCAAGTCTTGCTCCCATCATGCATCTTAGACACCTTTGTGAGGCACAGCTTAATGAAAGTGTGAGTTGGTTATGAGTATTTTTGACAAAATGCATTTTCAAGGGACTTTAGCAAGTGTGACTAAACTTTCAGAAAGAAAGTTCAGTCCGTTGGATGTAGTCTCATATTAAAATCACAAAAAAAGATGCAATAATACTTACTTCATATATAGAAATCAAGTTCAAATCTCATCTCAATTAAATAACTATCTGTAGAAAGTGAAGTACTTCTAACAAGAAAATATTAAATGATACTTACTCCAGGATAGAGAATATGTGAGAGAATTAGGAGTAGCCATGGTTTAAGCCCAGCCAGCAACCCAGCCTCATGCTGCCACTCACTCTCTTCCCTACCAGCAAGGCTGGGCAGAGAATCAGAAGGGTAAAGGGCAGAAAAGTCATGGGTTGAGATAAAGACACTTAAATAGGGGAAGCAAAAGCTGTGCACACAACCAAAGCAATATAGGGAATTAATTCCTTGCTTCTCAGGGGGTGGGAGATGTTCAGCCATCTCCAGGAGACCAGGGGCCCATAACATGTGATGGTTACTTGGGAAGACAAACATCATCACACCAAACATCCTCCCCTTTCTCCTTCTCCTCCCACTTCATCTCCTGACCATGATACTATATGATCTGGAATATCCCCTTGGTCAGTTTGGGTCACCTGTCCTGGCTGTGTCTCCTCCCAACCTCCCGTGCACCCCCCAACTTCCTTGCCAGCGTGGCAGTGTGAAAAGCAGAAAAGGCCTTGGCACTGTGTGAGCCCTGCTCAGCAATAACAAAAACATCTCTATATTATCAACCCTGTCTTCAGCACAAACCCGAAACAGCCACTCATGCCAGCCACTCTGCAGAAAATTAACTCTACCCCAGCTGAAACCAACACAGATGACTAAACTTAAATGGGAGTTTCCTAAAGGCCACATGATTGCTGTAGATGCTGGGATGTGGGATGTTCTTGTTCTTTTTTAAGAAAAGGTTAGAAAGGTCTGTTTATTTCACTCCTGGACAGAGCAGAAAAACTTTTGAATTCAAATCTCACAGTTCAGAATGGGCAGATGAATCATCATCAGGGAAAAGGTTTCCTAGAAATTTGCTTGGAATATCTGGAATTTGTAAAAATGGTCTATTCCCTGTGTAAGAAATGAACCTTTTATCACACTATACAGCACAAATACCAGTGTACTTAGGGGAATTAAAACCTTTGAACAGTTTTCTTCACTGAGATAGACCTGTAAATACCTGCAGGACAGCTGCAGATACAGCCTGCCACTCTTCCATGATTTGTAAATGAATGTGTGATCTTCAGGCACACTGAGTTTCAAAAGAGTTCTCAGTTTCTGTTATTCAATGCTTGAACATTAGTGATCTGTTAGTAATGTTCTACTCATATTTCATTTTGGGATTTGACTCCTTCTGGCCACTAGACTACCAAGATAACTGATTATGCAGCCAAGTATTTGGTACACATTGAGTCTGCCTGTTTTGCTCAGATAGTTTTATTCCTTCGTATCATTGTACGTGGAACAATCTCATTAAGCAGCTGTCAGCTGCATCTTTTACATCTCTTCTTGCTGCGTACACCCTACATATTATCTTGCTTGGGTTTTATTTCTTGTGCAGTGCTGAACCTTAGCAGAAATGTGTACTGCAGAATATGTCGGCACTGTCCAGTCTAAACCCACTTTTTATTGTGCCCAAAACTCACAAACAGAGGTCACAGCTCCTCAGACTTTTACCTGTGAAGTAGAGTTTGTGGCAGCAGGTCAAAGCACTTAGTACTGACAGGTGGCATCAAAACTCCTCCTGGAATGTTTCCTATATTTCCACATCTGGAGAGGCAGAAGTGCAGAAAAAACTAATATGGAGCTAATACAGCCGTAAAAGCTTATAAATTAAATTATTTTTTGTAACCTGTGTATTCAGAGATGCATACTGTCCCTGGGGTGTGTACTCTGAGCCAGAGTTATGCACATATAAATAATGTATTTACTTTCTGTGTATAAAAGCATTTGTATGGAACAAGTTTGAAAATCTGGAGTGGTTGAAACTAAGTGGAATTGCTTTGAGTAATTAAAATTATTTTATTTTCAGTGAATTCACAACTATTATTCCTTGGGACACTTGCCACCTTTAAAGGAAATACAAATTATTCTCTAAACTCCAGTCTTGAGATGAAGCATTGAAAAGACTGACTCATCAGTGGGAAAGCAATTCAGACCAATAAATCTGGGAGTTCTCTAGTGAATATAAAACAATAAACTGATCCTACAAAACATTTGAAACCAATCTTTTTTGCTCTAAGACTGAAACACTTTCATACTACCCCAGGGAAAGCATATCATCTACAGAACCTAGATAGTAAAGATTTTTTTTACTCCATAAAATCTTGAAATCTGGGATTATAGATGATTTACACTGAAATAAAACCCTGGTCTTCAAGATTTCTTTTTCTGCAGAAAAACAGAAGAAAAGATGTCTGAAAGAGAGGACTAATGCAGCATATGAGAAACCCAGGTGTTACACTGCTCCTCTAGACCAAGGCCAGGAATTCATACCCTGTCCTGCCAAGTCCAGGTAGATGCTCTTACCAACTGCCTGTTCTGGACCCAGGAGCTACTGCTTTGATTACTCAATCCATCTTGCGTCTAAGAGGTATTTTGGTCTGCAATACCCATTTATATTTCCTCAAGGAAAAAGAGCAAAAACCTTCCCAAACAGCTCCACATTTGACTGTGTTTCTGTTTTGGCAAAGAACTTACCACGTGTACAAAATTTACACCTCAGCAAACCTGGAGTTCTATAGTCCATGAGGAATGTTGTGCTGTCATATGTAATACAGGCACTGCAGAATGTATTGCAAATATTTCACAAACAATATAGTTTAGATTATATACTAAGCAATTTGGAATCTAGTAGCATCTGGGTTGGTAATGCTCTGACAGCTCATTCTGTGAAAAATATGATAATTACTCTTTGGGTTTGGAGACTTCAGCTACCAAAGTTTCATTCTGTGATTTGTTAGCTGACATGGTAAGGGAGTAAAGACCAGTTTGTCATTATGACAGCAGCTGGGTTTAGTACTGTCAAGGAGAAAATGTCTGCAGAGGGTGGGCAGAAGAGTGCACAACTTCTGAGTTAATGGCCTGCCATCACCATCTGAAGATTGGGTGGGTGCGGGATGCCTGACAAGGTCTTGTTGCTCCTGACCACAGTGCTGCTAGCAGTATTGTTTTTCTATAGTTAGAAGTCTGGCTGTTTAAAAGAAGATAAAACATCAGATTTACTCAGTCCCTTGTTTCATTCCTAACCATAAAATCATAGAATATTTTAGACTGGAAGGAACCTTAAAGATCATCTAGTTCAACCCTTCTGCCATGAGCAGCGGACAGCTCCTCTGGGCAACCTGTACCAGTGCTTCACCACCCTCACAGTAAAGAATTTCTTCCTAGTAACTAATCTAAATTTAATCTCTTTGTGTTTGAAGCCATTACACTTTGTTGTATTGCTCCATACCCTTTTAAATCATCCCTCTCCAGCTTTCTTATAGGCCCCTTTTAGGTACTGAAATGCTGCCATAAGGTATCCCTGGCGTCTTCATTTCTTCTGGCTGAACAACCCTATCTCTCTCCTTGCCTGCCTTTGTGGGAGAGGCGCTCCCTCTGATCATCTTTGTGACCCTTTCCAGACTTACTCCAATACGTACATATCCTTCTTATGCAGAGAGCCCCAGAGCTGGATGCAGTGTTCCAGGTGGGGTCTCACCAGAGCAGAGCAGAGGGGCAGAATCCCCTCCCTGGCCCTGCTGCCCACGCTGCTTTGGATGCAGCCCAGGACACGTTTGGCTTTCTGGGCTGTGAGTGCCCATGGTTGGGTCACGTCCAGCCCCTCATCCACCAGCACCCCCGAGTCCTTCTCCTCAGGGCTGCTCTCAATCCCTTCTCCACCCAGCCTGTGTTTGTGTTTGGAATTGCCTCAACCCAGGTGCAGGATCCTACACTTGGCCTTGTTCAACCTGATGAGGTTTGCATGCATAGACTTTACAAGCCTGATGACTGTAATTGAGTGTTATGAGAAAGGAAAATAAAATGTTTAGTGACCCATTCCATTATGCTTAAATTACTCTATAAATGGAAAATTTTTTGTCTTGAATTTCTCTCAGTAGTGAAAGGAGACATAGAATATCTCCATGAGTGAGGATTAACTGCTTAGCTTTTCTCCATATTATGGAAGCCAAGTCTTGTTTTATTAAATATTGCAACAAGTTGTCTTGACAAGATGGCAACACTTTCTTGGGATGGTTTGTCAAAAAGATCTTGTAGATGCAGCACCAAGTGCTGTTGTCAACATTGACAGCTGTGCTAGTGCAGTGACTGTACATGCCGGGGATGACATTGGCCTTTCAACTCTGTCAAGCCTGCTTGTTGACCTAAGGAAAAAAACATGGCGTCAGAGGTTGGAAAATCTCCTATAGGGGGAGAATGAATTCTGAATTAATATGACGGAATAAGACCTAGGCAGAACATCTCTGTTAGGCAGAACAGAAGAGAAAGATGAAAACCAGCCTGAGAAAGACTCCAGACCTTTCTATTTTAGATGCTACATAGAATGTAGAAAGTTTTACTGTCCTCACTTTTACTTGCCAAAATGCCTCAAAGTGATATGAACATTGCAGACATGAGAAGAAATAACAGGTGCAAAGCGAGATCCCCTATTGGAGATCTTTCTTATGCAGATATTTTTTGTGCATTTAATACAGGCTGGATATATGAGAGAAGAAAATATTGGAAAAAATAAAACCAAAGAACAAATCTTCTCTTAAACCCACAGCTGGAATTTCTTGTTTATTCCTAATTTCCATATCTAACACTTTCAACTTGCAAGTAAAAAGATGTGGTGTTTACCCTGGATAGCAAGTCAATTTCTTTGTACCCTACCTGTCACTGCCACTTCTTCTCTGTGAGTAACATAGGCAATGACACCTACACTAGAACTCATTCTATCTGGGATCTTCAATATGCTCTTTATGGAACATGTTCAGCCCTTTATCGAGCATGCAAGTATAATTCCCTGGCTTTAGTAATTCTTAGAGAGGAATGATTGCCGATGCATGCAGCTAGACTCTCTCTGTGAGGCCTAGTGGAATGAAATGACTGTTTCCAAAGTCAGTACATGCAACCAGCTCCTGTAACACGCGAAGTTGAAACATGCATTTTATACAGCGTAATTAGCAGGTTTTCCCAACCTTATCACCAATACTTGAAGTGCAGATTAAATGTGTTCTGTGAGATTTTACTTTTTATTGTATTCATTTATTTTAAACTCTTAATCTCCAAGCCAGCTACTGAAGGCTTAGGTCCTAAATTATCATTTTTTCAGAATTTTACCTGTCTTTGTGCAACTTTGCTGTCAGATAGCCATAGAGGCTGTGCTCTAAGTTTCAGCATGATTGCAGTTGTGCAATCACTCATTTTCTTCCTGCCTTTATGCCCTGCTGGTGCTGGCAGGGTGTCAGTGATTTGCTGTCTGAATTTTTCATGTTACGCAAAAGCAGTGGTTTAACAGTTGAACTTGTCCTGCACTGCTTCTTATTTGAACAGAGTCATTTAAACTGCCCGCATGTTTCTTCATGTTCTCATTTTCTGCCTCAAATATTTCCTCTTGCCAAGTGCCCTTCTCAGTCATTGCTTCTGAATCTTGGAGCTCAGCTCCTCAGACCTGGTTTGTTATCCCCACAGCCAGGTGACAAATTTTCTTGCAGTGATGCAGTCTCCAGTCCTCCTATAACAAAAAATTTGCCTTTTGCACCCAGGAAAAATGTCTCGAGACAGAATATTCACATATCTCAAATTTTTGTAATGCATTGTGGATCCTTTTTATTGGGACTATAGGGTGGTTTGTTCTCTCAACATGGTATTTGAAGTGGGATGTTATATACAAAGGTGTATATAACCTTTGATTTGTTTCTCACGCAGAGTACAATTTGTCAGCAAAGGGTTTGCATACACTTTCTAAATCTGTTTTTCTACACAGGTTCAATCTAAACTGCTACCATGACAAAAATGGGAAAGTCTTTTAGTGTGAAATTCCTACTCTGGTGTGCAAGAAGGTGTATAACTGGATCTACAATTTACAGTTTTAACTAAGAAATTTGGATGGTAGTCTCACATGGAATTTGTTCAGTTCTAGCTAGAATTCATTATTTTATAATCGGAAATGTACCTCTCTGTAGGATTTTGCTTAAAAGCCTGATTCCAAATGTGCACCTCTTCGTAAAAGGGTTTGCAATCACCAGTGTTGCACAATATTTTGCATATGAACAGCTATATAAATTAAATTATCACCTTTTTACAATTTGGATTAAAGGTTAATTACAACTATTTTAGCAATGTGGAATGAAACTGCTTGATTTGGGCAGAACTGCAAAAAAAAATTTGTCTGCTGTGATATTTACTCTTCCTTGCTTCGATCTCACATCAACTTCTTAAATATTGTACTGAAACATATTTGATATACAAATATTTTCCAACTGAATGTGCTCAGGAATTAAATGATTTATTTGAAGTGTTATGACACTGATGTTAAGATCATTCAGTCTTTACATGTTATTTAGACACAATTCCTACTCCCTGAACAAGTCCTCAGTATAGCCAACTATTCCAGCAGGTTGTGTATGTCTTTTCAACTATTAGGCTTAGTTGGAACAGTAAGTGCCTTCCCTAGCAGAGATTGGCAAGCTTGAATCCAAAGCAGAACTTCAATGGATCCAGCAATGTAAGTAAAGAGCTGTCTTACCTAATGAGTGGAGAATACCAAGGAGGGGAATAAAAGTGTGGTTCCTGTTCTACACAGTTAATTAGCTAGTTAAGCCCAAAACAGAGGGAACATCTAATGCCACTCATCAGCAAACCCTATTCTAAACCTGGGGTCAATCCTGTGTAATGAGAAAAAACAAAATACAAAAGTTATTTCCTTTAAACCAGTGGATAAAACATTTAATGGGATAGATTCTAAAGTGCCTTTATTTCTGATCTGGAGAACAGATCTAATACAACACACTTTCATTAGGTACTCCAGGCTCGTGTTTTTCCTTCTGTGAAGTTATTTAATTTTCTATGAATATTTTAAGGAGCTGGGGGTTAGACTAGCTAGATGAGTGCTTTAACAACTGTATTATCTCTTCTGCTTCTGATTACCAATTTTCCCAAGAAATTCTCTTTAACTGTGTGAAGTAAAATGGCCTCAGGTGGAGAAATAGGGAAACAGAGCAACAGGAAGTCCATGTTACTGTCCAATTCAGGCACTGTCCAGAGGTGTGGAAAATTTATACAGGATCTTGATCCAAACCAGGCCAAGCTGTGGATCAGATTCATGCTCTGACCTAATGGATTGTGGTAGAGAGCAATTCCTTCAGAATGGTCTTGTCAATCACAGCCTTTTGTAGAAGGTTTAATTCAGATTCACACCCTAAAAACAACTGTGTATCAAAATAAGCACAGTGGAGGAACACCTACTAGTATTCATCATGAATTAAGATGCCTGGTAGATCAATGATATTCAGCTGTAGATGATATAATGCACAGCCACTTGTTTTGGCATACTGAAATTTTACTCCATGTGGATGTGTTTTAATGGGTATAGCAAGGAATGCAAATGATGGGGTCCTCTTGCTGAAGAGTTTTTTGCTTTCTATGCCTCTAACTGCATTTTTTCACTTGTAATGACTGGAAGATTTTCCTGAAGATGAGAGAAGTCTCTGCAGGTTGGAAGATTTTAAAACTGGAATTTCTTTAAACTGGGATTCTTTAAAATGGGAATAGTATTCCTCACCTTAAAATTACTTCCTGTAACTCATGCTACAAGCTCAAAATCTGTCTCCAGCCATGTGTATATCTCTGTTTTCTCTCATTTCTTCGCCTTCTGTAATTTACCACTAAGCAAGGCACTTAATCACATGCATAGCAGATAATAAAGGAAGCTATGGACACCAGTGCAAAATCCCTAAGAAAATAGTTTCTTTAATACTTGTGAAAAACAGAGAGAACTTTGTATTCTTAAATAGTGACCACAGTTTTTTAGATGATGGAACTGTCACTATAGTTCTTGACATTCAGAAAATATTTTATTTATATTTTTAAGTGACTTCAAAATGATGTGAAATGCAGTTGCAGACTTGCAGAAGCAATCTAGATATGAAAATGTAAATTTTATTCATAAAGAGTCTTAAGCCATGATAAGTTAATGAAAGATGTGTTCTCTATTAAAAAGAAAATAAATTTTCCTTATTTCAAGATAAATTCAGTTCTTTTTTTCTCTGCTTAGTCTTAAGTAAAGCTTTTCAATTCAAATCTCCTTAGCTTGTGGGGTGATGTCTGAATAGACAAACACACACCCTATATAGAATTGCATCTTCATGTCTGTCTACCCTGCCAGTACTTTGATAATGAAATTCCATTTGAGGCAGGGAGAGTAGCTCTTTACTAAGAGACATGTTTAGCACAAGATTAGGGTGTAGTTCACAGTTTTGCTAAAAGCGTCCTCTGATATTTCTGAAACAGTGGACACTGATACTATTTTTGTATCAAAATATGAACTCATCATGAATTTTTAAGGCTTGTCAGTTTGCCTTAAGTTAAATGTGCTTACCCCGTATCTAGAATTATGTGTGCTGATCATCTTTGGAATCTTTGGGTACTTTTGTCATTAACATAAATAATACACAATCATAACAATAAAGCAGAAATACGTTTACAATCTACTCAAGTTTAAGGTTTTTTTCTAAAATAAAATGCACAAACTAGAAAGATAGAAGGCACCTCCTTTTGCTTGGACTGTAATGTGCCTTTAGAATGTCTTCTAGAGCCTTCTGCTCTAAAAATCTTTAAAAATTTTACTGCAGTACTATAGAAATTGAATGATCTTGACAAGCTAAAAATGCTGTTTCATATTAGTATTTCCTATGATGTTACCCTAAACTTTGTCAGCAGGTTAGCTTTTTGCTAAGATACTAAATAAACGGCATCATTCTCATTCTTCTCTCTGTACATCTCCTTCTAAGCACTTATAGGAAGAAATTACTCTAACTACCTGTGAAGGCTGAAGGATGTTCGAAGTTACAAAGTTTTTCTGTATTTCTTCTCAATCACTTAATCTTTTGTTGACCTGGCTTACTGCTCCCCAGGAGTGAATGACATATTGGCAAAAGACTCAAAAAAGAGATTTCAAAGGAGCTCAGTGGATCATAACAGGTTGTGATTTCTCATTACAGAATGATGGCTGTTACGTAATCTTTCCTTTTGATTAACATCACAGATATGTTAAACCATCCAGAAGTAATTTAGTTAGTTGGAAAACTCTTTTCCTCTATAGTCAATGGATGGAGAGAACAGAGATGGTTTATGTTCTAGCCTGTGAAAATGTAGCACAAAATCCTCAGTGTATCTTCCTCACTAGCTTTTAGCACCTCCCTCTTCAGTCCTTTATTTCCCACTGTGACGTTCTGATTCAGAGATGTATCTCTGTGCCTTGATGTAGCACAATTGGATACCGTGGCCCACAGAATAAAGGCCATCACTCCTTAATTTAGGGTCCTGAAGCAGGGATTGAGCTGGACAATGAGTGCACACGGAAGGCTTGATGTGAGTTGGCTGGCAGGCAGTGGGAAGCAGGCAGTTTTTACAATACAAGCAGGGGGCTTGACTTTAGGGGCTCTGCTTTCTGCACATCTCTGTCTATTGCATTGATACCCTTATCTCTATGTGGTCAAGACCGGTTTTTATAGAAAGCAAGCAAAGCTAATGGGCAGTTAATGGGAAAATCATGATGATCACAGTGTTTAAGCACTTTTTTAAAGGCTTGAAAGCAAGGAGTTTTAAAAATCCTGGCACATTATTCCTGTAAAGCAGCAGAGAAACTACAGCCTGCTTTTCTCCTGGTACAACTGGCTGGATTGGTGTGACTTTGTAACAGACTCCAAGCTGGGCTTTGCTCTGAGTAATCCACCTATCAGATGATAAAACTGTGTCCAACCTTGAATTAATTTTTATAATTCTGTCTCCTTTTTTTCTTTTGGTGAATTATTCAGGAATGATTATCTCTTTTAATTAGCCACAGATCCTATTAAGAAGATGGGTTGTACAGAAGCCACCAGGGCAAGGACAGACAGATTGCCTGCTGCTATAAAGTAAACCAGTAGAGGGTACTAATGACTTTCACTGTTGACTCCTTCTTAAGTAAATGTTAATATATTCAGTGCTGAAATGTGTATTTGAAAACAACAGTATACTACAAGTTATAAACAAAAAGACAAGTTTGTCATCATTGCTGCTTGCTGCCTGCATTCAGTTTTCAGCTCTTCAGTGGACATTTCAGATGCTGTTTCCTGTGTGGCATGAGTTGGCTAAAAAGGTTGAGAGGGTAAGTTACCGTTTTGGCACACACACAGTAGAAGACTACAAAGCTGAAGAAATGTATAAACAGGTGCCCTAATTTGCCATCTATACGTGATATTATCATACAGGAGGGTGAATGCTTAACACTTTGGAAAAGCTGCTTGATGTATACTGTAACTACAATTTTATGAATAGCAGGCAAAACTTTCCCAACCTGTGAGTGCACAAAAAACTAGGGAGGACTAATAAGTCTAGGTTTATTAGCAGTTTTCTTTGTGTTTGAGTCCTTGTGTCTGGAACTGGGAGGTGGTGAGTCCAGGCAGGTGATCAGCCAAGGGGCCTGCCAGGCAGGGCACACTGTGGGCATACAGGGTCCAGCCCGTGAGACACAGGGTGGGAGGCAGCAGGGCTCCCCCAGCCCTGTGTCAGGCCATGCTGGGGAGCTTGGCCTGGGCTGTGATGTCCTAGGTGGGCTGGTCTGGCCATCAGGGACAGTTGTCAGGCTGCAATGTGGGGCCCTACTCGCTGTGGAAGCCTGACGTCCCCCCGTGCCAGGCCAGCAGCAATGAGCAGCTCTATGCTCTTCATAAGGTATTTCTGCATTATGCATTTATTTGCTGCGCACTTGAACCATGCTTTTTTTCTCAGAGTCCCCTCTGGCTTGACCCTTCCTTGACATTCTAGTGGCTTTTTGCTTTTGGGTGCTGTGAGAATCACAGAGGCATAGAATGCCTTTAGTTGGAAGACACCTAAAGACCATCTGTTTCTAATCCTCCTGCCATAGGCAAGGACGCCTTCAGCTAGGCCAGGTTGCCCCTCCATTCAACTTCCAGGCAAGTGCTGCGTGCAGCCCGTGCCAGGGTGTAAAGTGGTCTAGGCAACAGGAGACAATTAAGAGAAAGTGGGCCTTCGTAATCAAATGAAATACAATCAGTAAGGCAATGAACAGTGAGGCGCTGCATGAGGAGGTCTCCAGGCACTGTTGCAACTAAAACCTGTCAGCTGTCATGTTGTCTGCCAGCAGCCCCTGCGGTTGTCCAAGACAGAGGCCAACCCATCCTCCTCTCAGCCAGCAGCATGTATAACAGCACGCATTACAATAATAGAGTAACAATTCTGGTGTCAATAGCATTGATTGTTTATGATATTCTCAAGTTCCTTTTAAAAAATATTTTTGTTGCTGTTACTGTTACTTTGTAGAAACACGATTTAAATCCCAGAATCCAGATTTATTGCACACAAAAAATGATGTGCTAAATCATGGCCCAGAATTCAGAAGCAGATGGACCTCCTTCCTGTCTGCATCTCTGAGACAGCACCACAGGATTGCTAGGATGTTTTTGAGATGATGTTTGAGGGGAGTGTCCAAATGCAGTTTGTCTCCCCATGTTTTTGCTGGAAATGCATGGAACAATATGTGTTTGTGTCTAGGCTCTGATTGCCCTAGACATTTTGGAAGTATACCAGTTGCAGTAAGTATAACCAGTGACAGCATGGACCTTAACCCAATCAGTGTAATATCCCTTAAACTAACATGGAAATCGAAAAAATCTTGCTATACATTTCCAAATACTTACTGTAATAGTACAACTCACACATTTTTTTTCCTACAGTAAAAGTTTTTAGAATTTGTTTTAGATTTTTCAAATTTATGCCTTTTCCACAGAAGAAAATTTTCTTTAACTATAAGATGTATTTTTGTCTTTTCTGGTAGTCAGAACTATAAAACGTTCAAATCAAAACACAAGCAGAGAACACCATCCTTTTCTAAAGTACATGAACACAGAAACCTTATTTTATTCTTTTCTGGAGGATTCCACCAGTCATTCCCTGTACTAGGAAGTTCAAGATATATTAATTCAATGTGTTTAATCCAATAAAGGTATGGTTATAGTGGGATAAAAACCCACATTTATATATAGTTGCACATATTTGCAAATCAGACATGAGATGTTTCACAGAGCCTGTAAACAAGCTGACCTGACATCTCTGACTGCAGCACTATTATGGATTTTGCAAATTTTTTGCAAGGAAAGGTCATGATTTTACAACAAAAAATATATTACAGCAAATTAACTGTATTTTTTAGCTTGTAAAACTGCTACTCAGATGTGCAAAATAATAGTAGTTAAGGAAGGATATATGCCACACTTTGTTGTCAAAATATGATTTATATCTGCTATTCACCCTGGTAAAGCAATTGTAAGACTGTTTTCAAGAAGAACTTCAAATTTAGTGTTCAATTTTCCCATTAGATGTGTAAGTCTGCTCTCCATACACTGTAACTTCCTTGGGGCAATGGTTATATCTTAAAAGTTTTTTAATAAGTTGCAGTATGAAGAAATATTTACTAGTCTCTGTGGAGTAACCCATAGAAAACTAGACCCACTGATGTTAGTGCAGAGTGCAGGTTGCCCCTTCATATGTTACTAGGAGTACGTATGTCCCATGGGATTCACAATTCATAAAGGGAAGACAGAGTGAACAGAGGCTTTAAACTGTATCAGGTACTCCACAGATCTCTCAGACAACGCACTGAATTGCCTCATCTCTTGTTTCTGAGTTAATGCCCCATTTTCAAGATAGTTTTCACAGAAGTGTATTGCCCCACCTTTGTGGATGACTACCCACAGGGAGGAGGGAGCAGTGGGATCTGGAGCTTCAACTTTATTCCCTATAGTAAAGCTCCCACATAAAATTCTGAAGGAGTATAAAAAGTCATAGAATCATAGAATATCCTGAATTTTAAGGGACTTGCAAGAATCGTTGAGTTCAGCTTCTGGTCTTGCACAGGACAAGCCTAAAAATCACATCATGTGCCTGAGACCATTATCCAAACTGTTCCTGAACTCTGGAAGATTTGGTGCCTTGATCACTTCCTTGGGGAACCTGGTGCAGTGACCAACCACCCTCTGGGTGAAAAACCTTCTCGCGGTATCAGCCTAATGCTCCCAGCACAGCTTCATGTCATTCCCCTGTCACTGGTCACCAGAGAGAAGAGATCAGTGCCTGTTCCTCCACTTCCCCTCATGAGAGAGCTGTAGACTTTCCATTGAGCAGGATCTCCTTGTCCCTTCCATACCCTGCTTTCCAGCATCTCATTCCCACGTCTGTCTGTATGTCCAGAACTGACCCATCCCAGGTGCAGAGTCCAGCACTTGTCTTTGTTAAGCTTTACATAGTCAGTGATTTCCCAGCCCTCTGCTTTGTGCAGGTCTTTCTGCAGGGATTCTCTGCCTCTGAGGGAGCCAACAGCTCCTCTCAATTTTGTGTCATCAGCAAACTTATTGTTTCTCGAGTCCTGCATCCGAGTCATTTATGAAGGTGTTGAAGATTATTGGTGCTAGGATGGGGCCCTATAGAACCCCGCCGGTGACAGGTCCCCAGCGTTATGTCACGCCATTCACTACAATCCTTTGTGTCCGACCCTCGAGCCAGTTGATCACCCCTCACAGGATGCATTTATCCAGCTGTGTGCTGGACATTTTGTCCAAAAGGATCCTGAGAGAGACAGTGCCAGAAGCTTTACCAAAGTCCAAAACGATTATGTCGATTGGCCTCTGTTCATCAGCTGAGTGGGTTACCTTGCTGTGAAAAGAGATTAAGTTTGTCAACCAGGACAAATTTATGGGCATATGTAAGATTGCCTCACACAACCTGGCTGAAGGTGTGCATCTCAGCTGATCCAGACTGGCATTTTCTGTCTGCACTACACAACCACCACGAGTTTTGCGGAAGAATTAAAATGTTTGTTGACATGCTGCCCCGTAAGAGTGTATTATCCAGCAGGTATCTCTGAGGGAAATGGTGTATGGGAATCTCACCAGCTCACTGTCTGTGACAAGCATGTGTGCTGGAGGCACAAGACAAAAGATCATTCCCTATTTTCTTTTACTTGATTTTGCTTGCAGGCATTTTGAAACAAAATCCTAGGAAAAGCTGGCTTTCCTCTCAGCAAAATGACATTTTACTGCAAACAAGCATTTAATGAAAGAAAAATACTAGTAATGATGACTCTGGGGTATGACCACAGGATTATCTTGTTCTACTTGGTGGCTGAGATGTAGCTGAAGTACTAAATGCTACTTTTGGGTAGATGCAAGTTCCGTCTTGAACTGAGCTAACATTTTCAGGTTTGTTTTGTGCAGCATACTAAAGTGAATTCCTAGAGAAAGATGGTCCATTCTGTTGGTGGGGTTTTTTTGGCTGTGTTTGCTGTGTTTGTTTGTTTGATAATATCTTTTTTATTCTCTCCACTTGTAGCAAGACTCAGAGTGATCTTTGAGACTTTTAGAGGACAATGTGATGATATGTCTTGAAGAGATCTTGTTTTCAGATACACTATAAATCTTGTAAAACTTCTTTTCTTAAGAAATCTTTAGAAAATCTGTTGCTGGTTATGGGTGCAATTTCAAATTACTTCATTTTCTAGGGATATGGCAGTTCTTTCTAGTTTCCTGGAAACCTAGAAACCTTTTCTTATTTCAGAAAGGTTCTAAAATAATATTTCCAGGTACACAGTGAAGATAAACAGCCAGGTTTGTTGCATTTCATGAATCTTTGATGTTTCCTTGACACTTCAGGTATTCACACAGTGATTGGCACACATGGACGGTTTGGCTGGAGCAATGATTCCTTCTTGACTAAGTTATGATATCTAACAAGCATATTTCAACATGCAAATTGTAGAGCAAAATGGATTTGTGGTCCCAGAAGATGATCAAGTAAACTCATGATAAAGTGAAAAATAAAAGTGTGAATGTTTTTCACACACGTGGGTTATGAAAGTGTAAGCTATGATTATATGGAAATTTGAAATGAAAACATTGAAATATGAGTTTAGAAATGATTGAATAAGGGGAAGGAACACAAATGAATTTAATTACTCTAGGAGGTATCTGTTTCACTCTCCACCTGCATAAAGGGCTTACATAACATGTTGAAATATCATGTAATATGCGCCGATCATCATATAAATATATATGTATATA